>KN471916.1:0-10901 GCA_000787095.1 Periophthalmodon schlosseri
CTTGTACTTGGTTCTGCACTTGGTTCCGCTGTTTTAAGGCCTTGTACTTGGTTCTGTACTTGGTTCCTCTGCTTTAAGGCCTTGTACTTGGTTCTGTACTTGGTTCCTCTGCTTTAAGGCCTTGTACTTGGTTCTGTACTTGGTTCCGCTGTTTTAAGGCAGCTCTTGAGGTCAAAATAAGTCAGCTGTGCACCGTCTGCATCTAATTGTAAAGTGTTTTATTGTTTGTTCATCAGGAAGTGCGCACTTAGCATGCTAGTTGTTGTTAGCATTACCATGGCGGCAGATACTCTGGCCTCTGAGAGTTGTGAAAAACACTTATAAACTCATCTCTGCGATTGGTTCGGATGCTCGCGTTTTGAACAGTTTCAGATCAGAGAGAGTCCTTTCACGTTTAAAACAACTGGATTTCAGCACTGGAACTGGCAACCCAAACGAGAGAGTCACTTGAGGCCCATTCTGCTTTCTGATTGGATAACTGTCTTGAACCAAAACACCAAATTATAACATAAACACCAATGACCACCAATGTTTTTGTGATTAAGAATAAATCAGCATTAAAAGTGTTATCGGTAAAAGAGAGATTTGATGTTCATGTTTACCTCGTCTCAGGGGACACAGTTAGGTCATGTTTCGAGAGTTTAAAATCTAAATCTTGAATTCATTTAAGAACAACAGAAATAGAAATTGTATTGTACTGTCCCTGTGTTGTAGAGAGCCTTTCCACCGTCCCGCCTGAACGCAGCGTTTGTGTGTGCTCCCTGTTGTAGATGTTTGTGTGTGCTCCCTGTTGTAGATGTTTGTTTGCTCTCCCTGTTGTAGATGTTCGTGAGACAGCTGTGGTCACGTGACTCCAGTGGTTTTGAATGACTTACAGGAGAAGTGGTCCCTTGCACCGCTTTGAGAAGAATACTTATGTTTAGATACAGAACGCTTTTGTACTTTTGTTAGTTTTGTTGTTTTTGTAATGTTATATTATAATTCCAGAAGAGAAGATACACATGCTCACGCCATAAGAGCTGTGTTTTCTTTGTTTCTCACTGAAACCAGGCAGTTTATCGCCTGGTTTGCGTAATCTAGTACTGCAGTGTATACCTTTGATTTTAAGGAAGTAACTGTACTAGAGTTTTGATGGTGAATTCACACTTGATCCTGGTTTGGTCTCGATTTGAGTCCAGTTTAGTTCTTTTTTTTAAGTCTTCTTCTAGTCCTCGTGTAGCCCAGGTTCAGTCCCTGGTTTAGTCCTAGGATAGTCCCAATTTTTAGCATCCTTAATACCACCAAACAAAACATCACCTGTACCAGAATACAGTTACTCAAGTATTACGATTACATATTTTCCGCACGTGTATTTAGTTACTAGTGTAGTTACATTGTCCATGTGGCAGGCAGCTGTTCCACCAAAGGCTGTTCAGAGTCACTCCATGAAATCCACCCCACCTCCGCCTCCTCTGTTCTGGATATAGGCCCCACTCTTTGTCACCGCTGCTACTTAAACCTCCGACACAATGGAGCAGTCACAAAGAGCAGAGAAATCTGACACACGGGTTTAAATGGACAGAGAAAGTCCACCCCCCCTTCCCCCGCTGACCCCGTGTGCAGATCTACAGGAGACTGTGGGGCTGTGGCTGCGTTTGGCTTTGCATTTTAGGTCAAACAATAAAACTGGAAAAATAAAACGATGTTATAAAGAAGCAGGTCACAGCTATTTTATTTTGTTAAGTGTAAACGGCCAAGAAAACTACATTATGGAAGGGTGTTGATACAGACTTAAATGATGTCACTTCCGGGTCCAACTGCAACTTCACAGCTAATTTCTAGCTTTGGTTTTTGTTTTGTTTTTAATAAGGGTTAAGGTTAAGGTTACACTTACACTTTATTCTCCCCTTAGGGAAATTTGTTCTCTGCATTTGACCCATCCCTCAATACTGGGTCACCTTGTCACCTCATCTTGTTGCTAGTCTTGGTCAGGACTCCCTTAGCTGGAGGATTTGACCTGTGGTGCATGTTTTGGGTTGATAGGCAAACTCTGCACACCGTGACGTTATTTTTTCCCCCTAATCTGTTCCTAAACCTAAGCTAAACTTAACCTGATTTGCTAGCAGTGGCGGTTGTGTTGCACTTCCGGGTCCAAATGCCTTGGACCCGGAAGTGACATCACACTTAACAACTCAGGTAGCGGGATTCTGTTTTAGAACTCACCTCTACTTCCTGTATTTGTGCAATTTTCTTCTCAACTTTTTCTTTCCACAAACTGCCACTTAACCGATGTAAAGCTATAATAATAAATATTGACCACAGGAACTATCCCACCAAACCAGTGATTAGAAACGTATGAAACCCTGTCATATGCTCTTTAACGTGACGTTTACAGCATCTTTTTCTCCTTCATTTCTGCAGTATATGTAACACTCTGCGATGCTTTGTCCTGTCTGTCAGTGCATATCCCACGTTTCCCTTCTGCTTTTGTCCTCTCTCATGTCTGTGATAATAACAGCTTAACACCACAGGCCTCATTCACAGCACAATGGACAACTGCTAATTAGTGATGAACCGAGGCCAAGCTGCGCCCCACACACACACACACAGGGCTAAAAGTAGCATTAGGCTAAAGGTAGCATTAGGCTAAAGGGAGGGCGTCTCAAACTGTGTCCCATACACACAAACAGGGCTAAATGTAGCGTTAGGCTAAAGGTAGCATTAGGCTAAAGGGAGGGCGTCTCAAACTGTGTCCCATACACACAAACAGGGCTAAATGTAGCGTTAGGCTAAAGAAATACTTATAATTTAGCAGGGGTCGGCCAAAGAGCCATTTGGACCCGGTTTCCGGGGAAAAAAAAAACACTGGGAGCCGCAAATACTTTTTGACATCTAAAATGAAGATAACACTGTATATATTGGGTTTTTTGGTTGTTTTTTTTTTTACCTTTACACTGTGTATAAACAACTATAGTGTGTTGCTTATGAAATCCATGAAGTGCTTCAGAGACTTCTGCTCTTGAACCTCTGCACAGCGTCTGCAAATCGGGGCTGTCGTCTGTGAGGCGTGAGCGGTGTTTGTTTTTAACATAGTTCATGGCGGGTAAACCGCCTTCCGCGAGTGTGACTCTTATTTTGAGTGATGAAAAATAATAAAATATAATTTCATTGTAATATTTCAAGATCATAACACAAATAAAATACACTTCAATTAAATACTTATAATTTATTTTCCCAAGCCACGCCGGCTCCAGAGCCGCGGGCTGCCGACCCCTGGGCTAAAGGTAGCATTAGGCTAAAGGGAGGGCGTCTCAAACTGTGCTCCATACACACACAAAGTGTCAAAGGTAGCATTTGGCTAAAGGTAGCATTAAGCTAAAGAGAGGGTTTCTCAAACTGTGCTTCATACACACACACAGGGCTAAACGTAGCATTTGGCTAAAGGTAGCATTTGGTATGATCCATAATAAAAGAAAAATTCAAATATATTGGAATTTTTCTTTTACATTAGGCTAAAGGAAGCATTTGGCTAAAAGGATGGCGTCTCAAACTGTGCCCCATACAGAGATACAGGGCTAAAAGTAGCATTTGGCTAAAGGTAGCATTTGGCTAAAGGGAGGGCATCTCAAACTGTGCCCCATATACAGACTCACAGGGCTAACAGGAGCATTTGGCTGAAGGGAGGGCGTCTCAAACGGTGCTCCATACAGACACACACAGGCTAAAAGTAGCATTTGGCTAAAAGTAGCATGTGGCTAAAGCGAGGGCGTCTCAAGCTGTGGCCCACACACACAGGACTAACAGTAGTATTTGGCTAAAGGGAGGGCATCTCAAACTGTGCCCCATATACAGACACACAGGCTAACAGTAGCATTTGGCTAAAAGCAGCATTAAGCTAAAGGGCTGGCGTCTCAAACTGTGGTGTAGGGACCCCTGTTGTTTTATTCCTGGTTTAGGTTTGGATGGAGTATTGCATTGTACTGATGAAGCACTGGCTTTGATTAGCCTTGGTTTTGTGCTGGTTTAGTCGTAGTTTAGTCTTGTAATCCCGGTTTAACCCTGTTGTAGTCCTGGTTTAGTCCTGGTTTATTCCAGGTTTAGTCCAGGTTTAGTCTAGGTTTAGTCTTGCTTCACCTTGGCTTTGTAGACATAATTCAGTGCTGATTTAGTCCCAGTTTAATCATCTGGCTCATTTACTTCTCTATCTTAAGTCCTAACTCAGCCCTAGTTCAGGTCCTGGTTCAAATCCAGGTTTAGTCCAACTTCAGTCCTTTAACCCTGCTGCTATGTTGCCATCCTTAGCTCGTGTTCACCCTGGTTTAAGCCATTACAGTCCTGGTGCAGTTCTGGTTTGGTCCTGTTCTAGTCCTGGTTTAGTCCTGCTTTAGTCCAGGTTTAGTTCCAGGTTCACTCTAAAATGACTCCCAGTTTTGATGTGGTCTGTTTGCAAGTGTGAGTCACTCTGTGTAATGATGATGATGATAGATTGAGTTGAAAATGTTCCAAAGTGGTACTTAATGTAAAAAGTTTGAGTCGATGAAAAGGAAAAATATGTGTTGGATCCGGGCTGATATTACCCTGTGTTCGTCAGACCTGTGATCCACACGTGTACGAGTGCTTTTACTGTCTCTCAGTCTATTAATAAAGTTGAGTGGGCGGATTCCTACTCAACTCTCCACAAACTCACTACATTCACTCGCAAATATCAAACAGACGTTACAACATTATAGACACAAGCCGGAGATGTGGATTCATTCGTGATTGGCTGGTTTGGAGCGTAAACTGTACATATAAATGGACATAGCTAACCCGCTAGCTGCCGGGCTCCAGATAGGAAGTGATCGTGGGCTTCCGGCTCCGTCGACTCTGTCAGACTCGTCATTTTGGTCTTAAATGTTCGTATTGACCCGCTCTACATGATCCTGGGGTTTTTATTTCACTAATGTGTCCGTAAATCAAGATATGAACATTAATAACAGACAAATCTTCTTTCCCAGAGGTCGCTCCCGCTAGCGTTAGCAACAGCTTTGATTGACAGCGTTGCTAAGCGGGCGGGAAGGGGCGTTACCTTCAACAGCCTCGCCCCAGATTGGCTCTTTAGTTGCTATGATACTCACAGTCCGAACTTGGCTCCAATTTCGCCGCTATAACCGCTAACCTCGACGAGCGTCATTCGACCGGAGCCGAACGCTGCGGGTGACGTCACACTCACTCAGTCCACTTCTTTACACAGTCTGTGGTTCAATCCCAGATCTGGCCCAGTGAGTTTTGTTGTTGTGTCGTTGAGCAAGACATCCCTGACCAGTAAACTTGGCTTTTTGGCGTTACCTGTTTGTGTCCATGAAAATATCCAAGCTGAATGCTGTACTGTGGAATATTTTAGGCAAAGCAATAACATCTCCATAGAGACAGACAAATAGATGATGGACCCTCGACCAGAAAAGTTACATATATGTTTTTTTTAGGTATTTTTGAATAATTAAAACATCAGTAATCAGATAAATGTTTGATAAATATGTTTAAATGGTAAATGGGCACATTTTTATATAGCTCTTTTCCACCTTCAAGGCTCAAAGCGCTTTACAACAAGGAACCACTCACCCGTTCACACACCAGTGCACACAGACACTGGGGTGAGGTGGGTTCAGTGTCTTGCACAAGGACACAACGACAGCATTCATCTGTGGGAGCCGGAGTCACACCCCCCACTAGTGCTGGGCGATATGGAAAAAATCATATATCACGATATGGATTATTTATATCGCGATAACGACGTATATCACGATATACCACAATAAAGTGTGTTTTCAGTTATTCTCTGAAAAGTTTGACAAAAATTTCATTGCTTACTTTTCTCCAACTTTATTTTGAAGTGACATTTAACTGGCATAACGTACCTCGGATCAACGACTTTGACGAGGTCTCGAAAGCTTTTCAACTACAGACACAGGAGCCTTTACAAATGTAACGCGAGATGACACATGTGATTTGTTTACGGCGCTGGGTCGTTTTCTCGTACGTCGTGCCTTGTGCGAAAGGCTGCTTTATCTTCAGCTGGCTATGGTTTTTCTTTTCGAAACTTGCCCCACAGTTCCACAACTTGGTTTAGCTGGTATTTTTTGGATTCTTATGTGTTCTTTTTCGTGGACCTTCTTTAGGTGATAGAAGAGGTTTGTTGTGTTGACATCGGGCGCGGGAATAGTCTTAGTAGCGTAGTTTTGCATTTGGCCGTCTTCTTTGTTGTGTGACATCGGGCGCGGGAATAGTCTTAGTAGCGTAGTTTCGCATTTGGCCGTCTTCTGCTCCGTGTCTGACGTCTTGAACCCAAAATGTAACCAAATCACAGACGTGCCCCGTCTTTTCGGTAAAAGTGCTTCTTCTGGGCCGCCCGCGTAGCCGTCTCCGTCTGTCGCGACTCCGGGCGTGAAACTTCAACCTGTTGCGCGTCCGTCGTTCAGCGATCATGAGTTAAGTAACGTAAAGCACGTCGCAAATCCGCGTGAGAATCAAAGAACGTAAAGCAGCGTCATGTCTAGAGACTTGCAGTTTGTTATCAGAAAAAGCTATATTTAATTTGAGCGATAAACAATAATATCGTTTATCGTGATAAAAAGGGTTGACAATAATCGTTCGTGGGACATTTTATATAATCGTGACATTCGCCAACAAAGATAATCGCCATTGTATCACCAGAATGTGCAGAAAAAAACAACTTAACCACAGGGGAGTCAACAGGGGGGACAAAGGGATCGGTTGTCCCGGGGTTTAGGGGCCCAGGATTGGACTTGCTTCCGATTAATTTGTATTAGAGGGGGACCCATGTGAGACTTCTTGCCCCGGGCCCCCAAATTTCAGTCGACGGCCCTGCTCATCCATTATATTCTCCGCTAGATCGTAGTTGTTTTCACTGATGACAAAGTACAAGACTATAACAGTTCTCTATACATGGAACTTATTCATAAGATTAAAATTATAATTATTTATATCTATAACATTTTAAACCGCCAGCAACTTTAATAATTATCGTGATATAATCGACAAGGTTAGGTCATGTTTATGGACTTTAAAATCTAAATCTTACGCACCGTTCCTGAGTTAAATGAGCGGATTTTGAATGTGTTTCTGTGTTTGCGTGTTCAGGAGGTGTACGTCGGCCCCGAGACCATCTGCACAGTGGACGGGCTTCATTTTAACAGCACCTACAAGTCCAGAGTGAAGGCCTTCAACAGCAGCGGAGTGGGGCAGTACAGCAAGACCCTGCTCATGCACACCTCAGAAGGTACAGGCCCGTTTCAGACCACCAGGGGGGGCCAGAGAGCACACTGTGTCCTCCTACTGAACCTATTGCATGTAGTTTAACATAGAATAATGTGTATGTAAGTCACATCATGGTAATAGGTTGCGTTCACGTGGCGTCACAGCACTGTAGAATCCCTTTGGTTTAAGCAGAGCTGGAGGTCAGGGGTCAGAGGTCAGAGGTCAGAATTCTGTGTAACTGTCAGATGCAGATTTGATGACCTGGTTTATGGTTAATATCTCTGTAATTACTGGACCTATCCCAGCGGTGGAAGAAGTAATCCATTTTGTTACTTGAGTAAAAGTACAGATACAGAGGCAAAAAGCTACTCAAGTAAAATGAAAAAAGCTACTTAAGTAAAAGTACCGTAATTTTCCGGATATAAGTCGCACTTTTTTTCATAGTTTGGCCGGGGGTGCGACTTATACTCCAGAAAATACGGTAAGTATTTTAAGAGTAAAAAGTAAAAGTCTTTCACCAAGTGTTGTTCATTTGTTAAAGTGTAAATGTAGTGATATTGATTCAAAATGAGACATATTTCTTCATTTTTCTTAATAATTTTGTGTGTTTATTTTTGTTTTGTTTGCTCAGAGCCGAAGCTTGAACTCAAAAACTTTAGTCAGGATGTTACCACAAACATGGTAAAAAAAAGTACTAATGTAGTGGAGTAGAAAGTACAGATACCTGCCCTCAAGTGAAGTAAATGTAAAAAGTATCCAAAAATCCTGTAAAATGTACTTAAGTAAAGTACAGAAACCTAAAAATTCTACTTAAGTACAGGATACTTCGTTACCTTCCACCGCTGGCCCATCCACATCAAACAAAAATACACAATATCACAATATCTTCATAAAATGGTGCCATTATTCAACCCCAAACACGTGATCGTTGTCAGTTGAAAGAACATTAAACCAAGATGAATAAGTTTGTGGAGCAAATCCCAAACAGACAATGATACGGTTCAACACGTGCGGATCTTAAGTTTGTGGATTTCTTCTAAAAACAGTGAATCTCTCTGTATTTTTTTATACAGATCGACCTCAGTCTTGTCCCCTCGTCCTCCGCCGCGTCTCAAACCCGGTCAAACGTGATCGTCCAATCAGATCTGGTTTTTTTCCGTGACACGTGAAATCCGCCATGTTTTCCGTCCCTGATGCTGTCCCCGATTGGCTAATCCACCTGTCGATCGCGCTCGGCCTGAAAACGGGGACATTCAGCGGTGGCCAGACTCACATCTTCGTAAAGTATTTGAGAAGTGCGTGTTCCGGATCCCACGGCGTTGTACAGACTTCCGGCCTCCATCTCAAATTATGACATCATCAAATTCCAGAACGTGAACGCAACCTGTTTGTCCACATCGGTCAGAATATTTAAAGTTGTAAGCGCCTGACCGCGGTAGAGGAGATAGCAGAGCGTAGGTGGATCTGGACGTCTGCTGTGGAATAAGACTCTGATCTGAGTTTTAAGTGCTAACGCTGACGCCGTTTCCTCCCACAGAGACGCGGCGAGGACTGCGCTCAGACACTTTTATAAAACGCTTTTTAAGTCTCAGTTTGAAGTTGTTTTTTTTGGCAGTGTTTGTGTTTCCGTGTCTCAATCATAAGTACAAGTTAGTAAGTACAGTTTCTCTATTTGTGACTTCATTTAGTGGGAATAAACCTGCTGTAAATATAAATTGTAGTTTTACACCAATCAGGAAGCAGTTTGTGAAGACTGATGACATCACGCTGATGACATCACACTGGGAGAATTCTGTCCAAAGTTTCAGTACAATTTACACAAGAAACACACAGAAATAAATGTGTTTTCTCATGTTTGTATGTGTCAAATAATAATCTCTGCACATTAGACCTTTTTTGCGTGGTTGCTAGGTAACAGTTGTGGAATTCCCTAGTGTGATGTCATCATTTCCAACCAGGAAGTAAAATTTGAAATGTAAAAATATTGCCAAACCGAGGGGGAAAAAAGCTAACATTTTTAGCAAAATCTTAAATATAATGCGTTTAAATGTAATAAATATAAATATAATCTTAAATATAATATAATGAGTTTAAGTGTGTTTTAGTCAAATGAATAGTTCAACCTGTCGTAGTCACTTTAAGTAAACGTCAAAGTCACATCTTAACACAGGCGTAGTTCCATTTTATATCAGTCTTTTATGCAAAACGTGGATCATTTAACAGTTTAAGGAATTAAGACTCAAAACTGGGACCAAATCTGAGCCAAAACCGGGACTAGACCAGGACTCATCCTTAACGTGAGTTTTCCATAGTTCTAAGTCTTGAATATGAAAACCTCTTGTACTTTTGCACATTTAAGTATCACCATGGAAACACAAATACTGTCTGTGCCTTATCGCCTATAACGTAAACTTCACTGCTTTGCTTTTGCTTTGCTTTTT
Source organism: Periophthalmodon schlosseri (assembly GCA_000787095.1). NCBI lineage: Eukaryota > Metazoa > Chordata > Actinopteri > Gobiiformes > Gobiidae > Periophthalmodon > Periophthalmodon schlosseri. Next base: position 9,678 of record KN471916.1, read on the forward strand.
CCCTTTCTCTCCTCCCTCTCTCCTCTCCCACTCTCCCTCTCTCCTCCCTCTCCATCTCCTCCCCTCTCTCTTTTATCCTCTCTCCTCTCCCTCCTCCTCTCTCTTCCCTCTCTCCTCCTTCCTCACTCTCTCCCATCCCTTTCGCTCCTCCTTCTCCCAATCTCTCTCTCTCCTCCTTCTCTCCTCCTCCTTTTCCTCCTCCATCTCCTCTTCTTCCTCTCTCCCCTCCCTTTCTCTTCTCCCTCTCCCAATCTCCTCCTCTATCCCCTCCCTCCTCTCTCTCTCCCCCCTCTCTCTCTGTCTTCTAACTCTCTCTTCCCTCTCTCCTCCCTCTCCATCTCCTCCCTTCTCTCTCTCCTCCTCTCTCCTCCCTCTTCTCTCCTCCCTCCTCTCTCTCCCCTCCCTCTCTCTCCTCCCTTTCATCCTTCCTCTCTCCCCTCCCTCTCAATCTCTTCCCTTCTCTCTCTCCTCCCTCTTCTCTACTTCCTCCTCTCTTTCTCCCCTCCCTCTCTCTCCTCCCTCTGTCTCTTTCTCTCTCCTCCCTTTTTCTCCTCCCTCTCCATCTCCTCTCTCCTCTCTCTCCTCTCTCCCCTCCCTCTCTTTCCACCCTCTCTCTCTTTCTCTCTTCTCCCTTTCTCTTCTCCCTCCTCCCTCTCTCTCCTCCTTCCCTCTCTCTCTCTCTCTCTTCCATCCCCTCTCTCTCTCTCCCTTTCTCTTCTCTCCCCCCTCCCTCTCTCTCTCTCCTTCTCTCCTCCCTTTTCTTTTCTTTCAGCCGGACTTGCTCCTTGTGATATTCAGTCTATAGGCCCAGGTACGACCCCCTCCCTCCCTCCATCTCATCCACTCTGTTTGTTTCAGTGGGCTACACCTCCTCTTCTTCTCTCCATTATTAAATCAAAATTCTACTGGGAAATAAACCCATGAAATGAAACGACTGGAGCAGATCCATGTCGTTTATGTGAAGAAAACACAGGCTGCAGCCCACAACAAACAGCTGTGTCCTGTGTCATGTGTAGAGTTAGCGTAAGAATTAGCCTGTAAGCTAACAGTGTGTACGCTAACAGTGTGTACGCTAACAGTGTTTAAGATAACTGTGTGTAAGATAATAGTGCGCTAACAGCCTGTAAGATAACGGCGTTTAAGCTAACAGTGTGTAAGATAACAGTGTGTAAGCTAACAGTGTGTAAGATAACAGTGTGTAAGCTAACACTGTGTAAGATAACA
>JACM01000196.1:0-22469 GCA_000787095.1 Periophthalmodon schlosseri
ATTATCCCACTGGCTTTTAAGCACCTATTGAAATAAATGTATTTACTATAAACATATTTCTAAGATCATTCATGCTTCATTGACATCCAACTTTACTTGTCTAAAATAAAAAGTTGAACATGTCAATTTTATTTTATTTTTTTGTATTTTAGTGGCTTCATGTGGCTGGCTCCCAACACCTAAAAATGGCCAAAAGAATGGCACTCATTACCTGAAGGGGGACAGGCTGAGTTTCACCTGTGACCCCGGCTTTGGGCTGTACGGATCTACAGAGCGAACATGTTTGGAGGAGGGGACATGGACAGGACAGCGGCCCCACTGTATATCAGGTTAGTTTGACTGGTGTGGGGAACATTTTGAAAAGAGTGATTTCATAAAAAATACCTGATGGTGAATCCTAAGACTAGAAAGTTATTTCATCATTCCACCACAGATTTGAGCTTAGACTTCATGGTGAAGTTTTATTTTATCTTTAAAGCAGACCTATTCTGCAGAATCGACTTTTTAGAGCTTTTATAGGGCTGTTATAGCTGTTTCTTTCTCAAAGTTGTTTTTGGTGTGATTCGTGCATGCTTCAGCAATCTTTAAGCACAATGTGTCTTCTTTAATAAACAACTGTTCATAGTCCTAGATAATACCATATAGTAAATATGCGTTCAGATAACTGTATAATAAACCAGGTTTTGTTTAAGGGTGCTCTCTCACTAGTAACTTTCCTGGTAGGGGGATTTTCTACCTGCTTTTCTCCATGTCATTGCTTTGCCTGGAATATTCCATAGTATGGCATTAATTTCTTCTATTTTGATCAATTCAATAAGAGGTGTTTTATTGCTTGAAAATGCATTGAGAAACATGCAATTTAACTGTGTCATTGCCATAACACAGATCTGACGTAGAACTCGGCCCGGTGGCTTGGGGTTAAATAAGATTAACGGCATACTGTGGAACATTTTAGACAAAGCAATAACATCTCCAACAAGTTACATAGTGCATCTTTAAATACTGATATTGAAAAGACAGAACAGGTTTGACAAGATATTTGTTCATTACCTCCATTAATGCAAAACAAACTGCAACTGGTCTCTGTTTTTTAATGTAGTTATTGTCTCCTGTCTACAGATGGCAGTGTTTCCTCTTCTACCATCTCCTGCATAGTTCTAATACCCATACGATTAAAAGTTAAATCAATGAGTTATTTGAACAAGTTCTTGACACTGTTAAAGTGATAGCAGGAAAAATGTACAAAATGCAACTAAATGGTAAACGGTCACATTTTTATATAGCACTTTTCCACCTTCAAGGCACTCAAAGCTCTTCACCTCAAGGAACCACTCACTCATTCACACACACATTCATACACCGGGGGGCGAGGGGGGTTAAGTGTCTTGCCCAAGGACGCAACAACAGTAGTCATTTGTGAGAACTGGGATCTGACCGCTCTACCAGTGATGTTTATGTCGAGAGCGGGATTCGAACTGCGGACCTTCGACCATTTGCCCTTGGCTCCCAGTCCTCCATCTTTTCTATAATAATAATTGGAGTATTTTCCCTTCTAATCCGTTGCATATGTGAGTCACTCTGCACAGCTGCATACAATCAGACGTAGCTGGTTTATGCACATGAATGTCACCGCTCACTCTGTGGCCCTGTGTAAAAGTACTTTTATTAGCAGCATTATCTTATCTCTCTTAGTCACGAGCTTTTATTTCAGAGACAGACACTATAACTGTTTATTGTATAGTTGTGTTTCTTTGTGATGCACTCCGCTCCACAGCTGCTTCTTCTTGTAAATGCTCAAATCCTCCTCCTCTTTGCTAAATATAGACAGTGCAAAGAGCAAAGAGAAACTGTGAGAGACACAAAACTCCAGGCGTGGTGTCAGGGCTCAGGGGACGGTTTGGGGGCCATAAATGTTTGCTATTGAGTCGTCATTGCATCATTTTATCCATCCATCTGATCCGTGGGTTTCAGAATGATGAAAAATTAGGACTGTTGCCATAGTAATTAACAATTTAAAACAAAATATGATATCTTTTGAATGGTGAAATGTTAAAATATTCTTAAAATATTGCATATAGGAGGTTGAAACCCATGAATAGGCGCCGTTAATGTTCTGTAGTGTGATGATGTCATAACTTCAGATAGACAAGAGCAGGCTACTGTTGTTTGAAATAAGTAACCAAACTGAAATCCCATGACTGTAAACCAGATTATTACTTAAATTGGTTCACAAATTTGCCATATTACGGTTGGGGCTCAGAAGTTCTTTCAACTGACAGCTGTTAGTGTTGAAGCTATTCAAAAAAAAAAAAAAAATGACCCCACCATTGACCCACAGGTTGGCGATGCAATTCCAGCTCCCAAAGATGAATGCTGTTGTTGTGTCCTTGGGCAAGACACTTAACCCACCTCGCCCCCAGTGTCTGTCTGCACTGGTGTATGAATGTGTGTGTGAATGGGTGAGTGGTTCCTTGATGTAAAGCGCTTTGAGTGCCTTGAAGGTGGAAAAGCATTATATAAAAATGTGACCTTTTACCATTTTACCAAACAGTATTTTTTTAAATAATTTTAATTAAACCTAAAAAAAAGTAAAATTTGTGCCTCTAAAGTGTAGGGATAAGACAATAAACCAGAATATCATTCATCATGATAAAAAGGGTCAACAATAATCGTTTGTGAGACATTTTATATAATTGTGAGTATCGCCAACAAAGATATTCACCATTATATCAACAGAATGTCAAGCTACTCATCCGCAGGGGAGTCGAGGGGGGGACAAAGGGGTCTGCTGTCCCGGGTCCCAGGGTCTTAGGGGCCCAGAATTGGATCTTCATTCTATTCATTTATATTGGGGGGGCCATGTGAGGCTTCTTGCCCCGGGCCCCCAAATTTCTGTCAACAAGCCTGCTTATCTATAATGTCCTCTACTAGATTGTAGTAGTTTTCACTTATAACAAAGTACAATTATTTACAAGTTGTTTAAACATAGAACTTGTTCATAATATTAAAATTATAATTATTAATATCCATAACATTTTTAAACTGTCAGCAACTTGAATCATTATCGTGATATAATCATTAATCGCAACACAAAATTTCAATATCGTCCCATGTTTACTGAAGTCTGACCTCTGCTGCAATCACATGCTTTTACTGACAGAAGATGGGCTGTAGACCTCTTTGAAGGTCATTTCAAACACTGTCTTTCTGTCTCTTCTTTCACACTGATTTTATTTTAGAAAAAGACCCCAAAGTGCGCCCCTCATACAAAAACGGTGTAGTTTTAAGATTAAATTAACAGAAAATTGCCCAGTGACACTTACAAATGATTTTCGTTTGAGAATTCTCATTACACACTCTTACTAGTTAAGGTAATTAAAAGTTGTTCAAAGTGCAGCTCTTGTCCTTTGCGCCCGATATCACACTTTTCCCCCTTTACTCTCTCATTAGCCAAATTAGCGCTAACAGCTAACAACATGCCCTGAGGCCATCTGCAGCAGGTGTTACCTCTGTCATTTTCCTCAGTGACCCTCGGCCTTGTCGGGGATCTTAACTAAAGACTAAAGACCAGAATGACTCAAAAAAAATCACTGTTTTCATCTGAACTGAGAATATGGGGTGGGCCATTATTCATCATATTTTTGAAATTCAAGAGGAAAGTACTAAAACTGTTTTGTAAATGTGTTTGGCGTTAAAATAATACACAAAAAGCATGGAAGGGTGGGTCAAACGCAGAGGGTGAGTTTCCCTTTCAATTTCAGTATAGCAGAGGTGGGGACTTGCAAGCCTTGACATGGACTCGAGTCAGACTTGAGTCACTATTTTGATGACATGAGACTTGACTTGATAAAATGGACTAAGATTTGGGACTTGACTCGGACTTGAGCCCTGTGACTTGAGACAACTTGATGCTTCTTTCTTTACAGGTGATACTTTTGGTGCTTACTTTTGCAAGTACAAACTGGAACATGCTCTTCCCCTTTCCTCTATTTGTGAAACAATAACTGAAATACTGCGATATCGTATTGTCAAATGTCTTACAATAATATTGAGGTTGTCACATAGACTGTATATATAAATGGACATAGCTAACCTGCTAGCCGTCGCGTTCCAAATAGGAAGTGATCATGGGCGCGCTTCCAGTTTCGACTCTGGCTTCAATTCACTTTACGTTAGAAAACTGTGGCCCCTCTCTCTGTAACTGCTGCTGTCAGGCTCATCATTTGGTCTTAAAATGTTCGTATTAACCCGCTCTACATGATCCTGGTATTTTTATATCACTTCTTTTGTCCACAAATCAAGATATGAACATTAATAACTTCTTTCCCTGAGGTCGCTCCACTAGTGTTAGCAACAGGTTTGATTGACAGCTCCCAGCTAAACTAGCGGTGAGGGCGGGAAGAGGTGTTGCCTTTAATAGCCTCCGGATTGGCTCTTTGGTTGCTATGATACTCGCGGTCAGAATTCCAAATATGAAACTCAGCTCCAAATTTGCCCCTATAACTTCTAGCCTCGATGAGCTTCATTTGACTGGAGCCAAACACTATGGGTGACGTCACACTCACTTAGTCCACTTCTTTATACAGTTTATGGGCTGTCACAATAAACTGGATTACAAGGTCTCGCTTAGATGCATTGTTTTGTTCCAGCATCAGCTAAAAAACAGAGGGAACTACATAGATATGATTCTTTGCTCCATTTCACTGCAGACTACATGAATAAATAACTGTTAATAAGTAATCCTACTTTAAATTAAATCTTAATTTTTAGTATTATGACAATAATGATTTGCACTAAGGTCTTTTCAAGGCGTTTAAAAGGAAAAAGTAGCATGAGATTTGAATGTTACATCTGTAGACTGTATATATATAAATGGACTTAGCTAACCTGGTAGCCGCTGCGTCCCAAATAGGATGTGAGCATGGGCGCACTTCCGGCTCCATCGACTCTTCCGCCTCTCTCTTTGTAACTGCTGTTACATTCAAAAGCGCAATTTCAATACTATTTTTAAGATGATTTATTGCCTAGCTTTAAACAGAAAGATTTTCCATCTAGTTTTAATCATAAAGTGGACTATGTGAGTCACCCATAGCGTTCGGCTCCAGTCAAATGAAGCTCATCGAGGTTAGCAGTTATAGGGGTGAATGTGGAGCCAAGTTCCGACTGCGAGTATCATAGCAACCAAAGAGCCAATCTAGAGCCAGGCTGTTGAAGGTAACGCCCCTTCTCGCCCGCACTGCTGGCTTGGCAGGGAGCGGGCGCTTAGCAACGCTGTTAATCAAACCTGTTGCTAACACTAGCTGGATAGACCTCGGGAAAAGAAGGCACCTGATTTGCCTGTTATTATCTTGATTATTGAACAAAATTGCAAAATAAAAACACTAGGATCATGTAAAGTGGGTTAATATGAACATTTGAAGACCAAAATGACGAGGCTCACTGCAGCAGTTACAGAGAGAGGACTGACAATGTTACGATGAGTCGATGGAGCCAGAAGCACATCCATGATCACTTCCTTGGAACGTAGCGGCTAGCGCGTTAGCCATGTCCATTTATATATACAGTCTATGGTTTTAATCCAACCAAGATTAGAAGTTGTTGCTAACTACTTGAGTCTGCTCTCAATCACAAGTTTTCTGCAGCTGCTTTTTCCATAGCTCTTTTAATATCATTTTGACTTGTGAGTATCTATAGATGTTTTGTCTGCTTGCGATAAACATGGTGGATTCCCTTTCCCCTTGATTAAAACGTCTAATTTATGACATGGATCCCGTGTCCCGTGATCCATATAACACCTTTGCCGTTACCGAGGTGACGGGAGTCCCTTTAGCCAAGCTCCACCTACAAGATTGATTTGAATGAACTGCAATAGTTGTCAATGAACATTTTATGACCTTGCGTTGTGACAGGGGCGCGGTGAGTTCAGATGATCAATGTTAATATCTTTGGCCGGACTCAAGGGAGTGTAAAATTGAATGAGGGTGTGGCTTCAACAGACGTCCTTGAACTGTTTTTGATGTAAACAGGACTATGGGAAACTTATATCAGGTTTATGGCTGTGCTCCTCTGTCACAGCCCAATATGGAAAACAACACCCAAAGTATAGGTCATGTCCTTAAAGTTGTATAATATTAATAGATTAGACTACTAGACATATTTTGGTTTCAAACGCTGGTATATAAATGAAACGCTTCCCAAAATGCTTCATGTTTATCCAAATCTATGAAAAAGTAAGTTGGCCATTGCTCTCTGCCAAGAGAACAACACTGTATAAAATGTATTTATAAGGGACTGCAGCGATAGACTGACTGAATATCTCACTTGTTTGTTGAACTTTGATGCAGGAACTTTTAATACAAGATCTCATTATATTATACGTCTAAAAAATGGCCGCTCTAGAGCTAGAAGGACATGCAAAACTGGATACATTGGTGCCACTAATGCACTTATAATAATCTGGTGATAAACATTTATACTCACACCTGCTTCTGTTTTTATTGTTTTAAATGAACCTATGCAGTTTGTTTGTTTGTTTTTGTTTATATTGTTCTGTATTTTAGCAGGGCGCTCATGAAAAAGAGAGTCTGGTGCTCTCATTGGGCTCTCCCTGTATAAATGAATTGAATGAAAAAATCCATATTGTTGACTCACCCGCCTCATAACCCAAGTTGTGTTAGTTAAATGTGCACTATGTAATTTTTCAGGTGGACCGCCTGTATCTATATAGATGTTTTGCCTGAAATGTTCCGCAGTATGCCACTTATCTGTCTCCCTGGGGTCAAGCAGGTGACACCACCAGGCTAAGTTACATGGAACATTCCAGGCAAAGCAATAAAGAAAGGAAAAGTTACACAGTGCAACCATTACAGTTTTTTTATTGAGTTCTCTGTAGAAAATAGACAGTTGCCAAACAGAATTTGAGTTATCCAAAACAAGATTTTATCTCAATAAAATAAATTTTAAATTCATTACTGTTCAGTCATCCCCCAAAAACAAGTTTTACCGTCAGAACTCTCAGACTGTGGTCATGTGTTTTTATGAGCTCATTCAGTCACATGACAGTGCAGCTCAGAAGCTTTAGTTTTACCCTCAGAGACACACAGAGAATCACTGGTTTACTGCAGTCTGAAATTGCGGTTCATACTTGTGTTGTATTTTGTAAAAAATATAATAAAAAAATAAAGGTACACATTACCAATCGCAACATTTTGTGATTTTTGTGATCAAGTCTAGTCTATTTATGATGAAACTGGAAGACTGGAAGATTGGAATATCAAAAACATCAGTACTGCTTTTGCAATATGTGATGTGACATTTACACATCTCACTGTAAACACAGTACACTGTGTGTAGGATGTCTCTATATAGGCACATTCACACAGTCTGTGCTCTGCTCAGCCCCGTTGTTTGACATGTGTGAAATCCTTTGCAGTTTTTTGCTGTTCTGTTTGAGCTTCTGTATTGAAAGTGACAGAGTTTGGGCCAAAGCCCTTTAGCACGTGAGAGCAGATCTGTAGTGTTGAAAACACAGGGTGAATTCACTGATCATGTGTGTTTGTGAATGAGAGCTGTGTCAAGTGTTCTGAGCCTGACAACTGTGTGAACTCATGACAACTGTTCTAAATGATGTTCCCACCTGTTCCCCTGTTCAGATAATGTTTGAATCAAATGATCAAACTAAACCAAGTTTCTGAAAATGTGCGAAAACGAATTGTAAACTGTAATGAAAACAGTTTGAACAAGTTTGAATAACATGAATCATCAATACTACCATTATAACTTACTGACCTTTGGCTTATATTTGTTAAGGTGGAACCACAGAATTCGCTGTGTAAACAAAATCTTTCAAACAAGGATGCAAACAAAGTAACATCTCTGCATTTAACTTGAGTTCATTCCCTATAGAGCTAATATACTTGAACCAATACAGCTCAACAGTGACGGCCCATCCCTGGTTCTGCAAATAGACTTTCTGAATAATCTAACATTGCATTTAAAATTTGTTTTTGAATCTTTATAAACTGCTGAGTTATTAAAATACTTCACAGAATCTTGTGCTTTAAATGTGCTTTTTGGACTTTTTGGAGTTAGCACGTAGCTGGTTAGCCTCTGCGATCTCTTTGAATTGGTAATGGGGAAAAATTAATGGAAATTTTACTCCCGGAACCTGAGCAAACTTCAAAGTGGGCGGGACTGTTGAGCTCCATACATTTACAGTTTTAGCACATTTATGTTGAATTGCATAAATGTGACCTAAATATTGCTATCAAAAATCCCCCCAAAAATGAATGTCCTTCCCTTAATACCAAGTCTCGCTGTTAAGCTGGTATAACTTTAATAAACTAGTTTCACAGAGCTGAATAAAGTGATGAAGGAAAGGAAGAAGTGACAGCTGGAGGAGTGAGGAAGAAGGCGGCCATTTTCAAAGTAATGCGGGATGCAAGATAAAAAGCTTGTTTCATTTTCTGTCCATAGTCTTGTTCTGAGATTTCTCTAGAGACAGCCGAGCCCGAGAGTCACTGGAGTGCGAGTTAAATACAGGTTGGCTGCAGAAAAGAAGAGATTAAATGAACCAAGGGCATCTGTAAACCTTCAAGCACGTTGTTCAAATATGAGTGTCTTCTTTGGTCTAGTTTAGTGATTGAAGGCGGCTCTCTGTTCAGATACTGAGCGGGATTTTTGCAGCAGTTTCATTGGTTTAATCTTGTCTCTTTGTCTGGTATGATTTTTTTTCTATAATGTTGTCAGCTCCATGTGGCCTTTTCTTTTGTGGCGATGACTTACAAGTGCGTTTTGAAAATGATAAAGTCCAGGGAATGTGCCTGCAAATAAAATCACTTTTCTGACCGAAGTACTGCCACCTGCTTCTTTCCATGGAGGTGTTATTTCTTCGCTCGTAATATTCCACAGTATTACGCTAAACTTACCTATCCCCATGGAGACAAGCAGATAACGACACCAGTCCAATTTACACATCAGATCTGTGGAGTGGTTACCCGCTCACACTAAGAATACATTTTTTTCAAGGTATTTTTGCGTGTAATGTTCCACAGTGTGACACTAAACTTACCTGTCGCCATGGAGACAAGTAGATAACAAGCCCAATTTACAGGTCAGATCTGTAGACTGGTTACCCCGTTCACAGTAACAATCAGTTTTTTTCAAGGTATTTTTGCAATAATAAAAACCTACAATTGAATTCATGCAATGAATCCATCCATTTAATGTGGAACATTCCAGGCAAAGAAATAACATCGCAAGCAGCTGTCAGAAAAGTTGCATAGTCCACCTTTAACATAATATGCAAAAATGAGTACATTATGTCCTAATTTTGTGTCACGGTCTCTAATTCAGCTGTTAGTATGGACTATTTAAAGACAAAACCTGGCTGATACATTCCAGGAATACTTCAGAATCAGACAAGACATAATATTCGATGACAACAGTAGTGTGTTGTGAAATAAATACTGTTACTATGAAGAAAAGGCAAGATTCTATCAGCGTTGTCAAATGAAATCTCTCAACAGAAATCCCAAAGGTTGTATTCCCTTCTGAAGCTGTGAAATAAATATTTGAAAAAGCAATGATTCAGCAGATAGACGCTGAGATATTAGTTATAACTTAAAACTACAATACCACAGGGATATCCATACCATGCAAGTTCAGGGGTAAATGCTCTTTCTTCAATGCAGGTACAACCTTATTTGGATTAAGTGACATACATTTTAAACAGTCCTCCACCATATGTCAATGTTGTGGTTAATCATGGTTAAAGGGCCCATATTATGCTGCTGTCTGATCTATGTTATAATGTTGTTTCCTCATCACAAACAGACCTGGAGTTGTGTTTTGTTTGATTCACACATGTTTAACACACAAACCCTGCATATTTAGGCTGAGTTCTTCTCTCAAACTGAAAACACTCTGTTCCACCTTATCATGTCATGTGGTAATACAGAAAGTGCTTCACTGTGTTTTTAAACTCCATACACCTTCACTAGAATCATTTGGATGATTTCAACCCTGGAATTTCCAATCTCTGCTATTAACTTGAAAACTACCGCTTCACGACATCACAAGGTGGAACAGAGCCTTTTTGAGCTTTGGAGATGTAGACAGATTAATAATAAATTACTCAGACATGTGTGAATGAAACTAAACAAAACCGCAGCTATGTTTTTGATGAGGTAACAACGTTCTAACATGGCCTAAAGCAAAAGAGTCAATTTTGCTTCCTTTAACCTTCGACCCCTTAGAGCTTCTGTTCCATACTCAGATGGGAGGTGACTGCTGATGCTTTCTCTTTGTTTCTGTGGGCCAAAGACAATGACTTCAGTATTGTCTGAGTTTAGCTGGAGAAAGTTGTTTTGCATCCACTGGTCCATATTCACCTGCTGCCAGTGAGACATAGATCTGAGTGTCGTCTGCATAGTTGTGCTAGGACACATTATTGCTCGAGATTGAATAAAAGGGGTCCCACGATTGACACCTGGGGCACCCCACAGGTCAGGGCCATGTGATCTGAGACTTCATCACTGGATTGACCAATCACACCTGACCGTCCCTCCGTCATCTTGGTCAGCAGTACTTACCTGGGTGTTTTAGGCTGACCTGAGAAATTGGAGTACCCACAAGAAACCTGGCAGACATATTGAAAACATGCCAAGTTCTATACAGAAAGACCCCAATAGAACCTGTGACCATCTGGCTGTGAGGCGCACTTACTATGCCAATGCCATTACCACAACATCTGTGCATTCCCAATAACCCGACAGTGTTGTAATATAGGACAATTCAACTGAAAATCCCAAAACAATCACTCTTTACTGCTAGTCTTTGGACTTTTTACAAACAATTAGCAAACACTATACGTTTGACATGTTTCTGCTATAAATTACCTTGCTCCATCCTGTTACTTTATAGACAAAAATCTGGCTCAGTCACTGTCTGAATAGTCCAATATATTGCAAAAAGGTTCAGACATCTTGCCAAGACCCCAAGGAAAGTCCTATGGTATTTCATCACTATAGAAACAGCTGGGAATCGCTTGTTAACTGTAGGCCATATTAGGTCACGTCTTTATGATAAATGAGTATGTCTGTGTTATCTACCTGACCTTTAATCCTCTTGGTGATAAATGTAAACAGAGCATGGGACAGGTGTGCTTAATCTGCAGTGCCAAGAATGTATGGGGAAGAACCGTGTTGTTATTTCTCTGTGTGTTCTTCCAATTTTAAGTTTGTGTGCCAATATCTGCTTTTGTACAGAATAGCTAGAAGTTTGTTGATCTGTAGTTGAAGAAAGAAGACTAAAGAGATGCCCAGTTATGATCATACTACGTATTTGACCCAAACTGCACTCTTAACTGCACAGGAGGTCATGCAAAATCAATTATTTAAACAGAAACTTACTAGGAAACTACATAGATTAACTCCCAGCTATCTCACGTCATACATACGCCATATAAATCCTTAAAGCAGACCTATTCTGTAAAATAAACATTTCAAAGCTTTTAACTATGATATAGTTGTTTCCTTCTCATTTAATCTCTCAAAGTTATATTTGGAGTGATTCGTGCACGTTTGAGAAATCTTTAATCGCTTATTTTCAAGACGCCATATTGACGATCAATCCCCGTTTTCACCTCCACCAGTACACGCCCACTGTTTTCTAACACAGGAGTGAGCGGTCTTGTTTCTTTTATTAAGTCGTTTTAGATGAATATTGTGATTTAAAATGCGCAAATTATAACATAATGACCCACGGGTGTCGTAACTATATAGCAGACACAAGCACAATAGTAGAGTTGGGGAATATTTTGAAAAATTAATAACATTGCAATTAATTGTTTTGGAAAAGGCTGCAGAAAAGGTTTATGAAAATTAGAAACTTGCTGAATAATCCTCCAAACAACTGTAAAGTGATATTTATTGGTTAGTTTTAAAAACCTTTCATGTTTTATGTGATACTGTGATACAACCCAGCACATTTAAGCCCATTTCTGATCAACTGCTTGAGATCGTAAAAAAGAGAGATATTCATTTTTGTCATACTCACCCACTCCTCCTATCCCTTCTGCTTATCCAGGGCCGGGTCACAGGGCAGCAGTCTAAGCAGGGACTCTCAGACTTCCCTCACCCCAGACACTTCCTAAATAATAATGATAATAATAATAATAATACGTAACACTTGTATAACGCTTTTCATGACACTCAAAAACGCTTCACACACTTCAAGACAAAACACAAATGAAAGAAACAGACAGAAAAGGAGATGCAGATATTTGAAGGCAGTTTTGAACAGGTGAGTTTTCAGGGCTGTTTTGAAGACGCTGAGTGTGGATGAGTCTCTGATGCGTTTGGGCAGGGAGTTCGAGAGGGTGGGGGCAGCAGCGGAGAAGGCCCCGTCCCCCCAGGTCTTGCGTTTAGTCCTGATGGGGGGAGACAGGAGGTTGGCATCAGCTGACCGGAGAGCGCGGGTGGGTGTGAGGTGGTGGTGGTGCTCGGAGCGGTATGTGGGAGGCAGGTTATGGAGGGACTTGTACACGACGGTGAGGACATAGTTTAAGTAAGCATGCAATCAAAATCGAGATAAGAATACAGATATTACAAGGAACAATAATGATATCAAAAATAAATAGTCAACGGTCACATTTTTATATAGCGCTTTTCAGACCCGAGAGACAGGAGGTGTTGTGTTAAGTCTGACTTTAAAACTGACCTTAATTAATCTTCATTTTTTTGTTTTCCAGGTAGCCCGTTGAGTTCCATACTTGGTGCGATTGGATTTTTCTCCGTACTTACCACTATGGGAGTAATGATACACCAACATATCAGGAAACAGGAGAGGTGAGTTTAATAGCAAATAAAGATTTTTTGGTTTTGTTTTGGGTTTTTTTTCTTAGCAATATCCAGACAAATTACCTTGGTTTAAAAGCCCTGTATGCTTGGCCTGCAAGATGAATCACAATTGAAATTTGAATGGACGCAATTAGCAAAATCGCAAAGGCTGCAGTTTTTTAAGTACCATAATTTCCTCCACAAATATTCTTATTCTGCATAAAAACTGCTAACCCTGTACAAACTTGTTCTGAATGTGATTCTTGTAATAGTTTGTCAGTTCAGATTTCAGTCTTTTTGTCAGTTCTTCTGGATTCGTTTAAAATGTGAACTTTGAACAGTTCACATTTATGCAGGCGACAGTAGCTCAGTTGTTTGTCCACTGATCCGAAAGTTGGCGGTTCGAATCCCTCTCTCGACATAAAACAACATTGGTTGAGCTGTCAGATCCACCGACCCACAGGTTGACGGTGCGATTCCAGCTCCCACAGATGAAAGCTGTCGACGTGTCCTTGGGCAAGACACTTAACCCTCCTCGCCCCAGTGTCATTCGTACACTGCTGTATGAATGTGTGTGAATGGGTGAGTGGTTCCTTGATGTAAAACGCTCTGAGTGGAAAAAGCGCTATATAAAAAGGTGGCCATTTACCATTTAAAAACATAATTTGCAAATCTAATCGTAACCACAGTGCTTGCCAGAAATATCGCATATTCAATTTGCTATTTTTCCCAAATCGTTCAACCCTACCATATGCATTATACTGCAGTGCCAGAGAACCAATGTTATTATTTGAACAAGTATTAAAGTCTGAATTCACTGTCAAGAGTCAAGATCTTAACAGGCTTCCTCGATCGAATACAAACATATCTTTATACATTTTTAACTGGATTTTTGACCCTATGTGGCTGCTCCAAACTTACTTGTTTCACTAGTAGTACAAAGTTTATAGACTTTGATAGAGTTACATCTAAAAGTATTTGAAAAACGAATTCCTTTTGTGCAGCTAATCACGAGGTACTGAATTGGCTTTTGTATTAGGTGCTGTTTGCAGAAGGATTAGATCAGGTTTGGCATTGAAGAAATGTTGGCCTACAATCATTCCCTTTCTCTTTTCAATAGAACACATTCCACTGAAAAATGTCATCAATTACTTTGCTCGAGACTTGGCCTGAAGCGTTGGCATAAAAATGATGTAACCGTATACGCATAGACTTGTATGTACTCAGAGTTACAAGAAATTAATATATATTTTACTACTACTTTTACTTCTGTGGGGTATTAACTGCTAACACGTAACATATTTAGATCACCATGTTACCTTTTATTGTTTTGAAAATGCTATTACATTTGCCAAAAGCAACACATTAACACGTTTTATAAGTTTCACTCTGAGACTCCGCTCCCTTTGTTCTCCATGCTAAGTCACTCCCCCTTCAGAGCGCTACCACAATCAGCGTGTATCCCACTAATGAAACTACTGCACGTCGCATCAGGTTTGTGAAGCTGTGTACAGTTTTGTTGTGTACAGTTTTGTATCATGCTTTTGTATAGTTACGGAGAATTGTCGTGTGGGAGCATGGGTGACGTAGACGTGTGGGCGGAGCATTGGACAGAATCGTACTACTAACTGTAAGGAGGGTTCGAATAGGGCCCCGGAGAGATCGCTAAATTACTCAAACATGCATGGATGACATTTAAAACCTCTTCAGGCATGTTTTTGATGAGGGAACAGCGTTATAACATGGTAGAAAGCTAAAAAAAAATCTATTTTGCATAACACCTCCACTTTAAAATCAATCAGTCATTATTGTGAAAGGTTTTTCCCCAGTTCTTAAAACATAGAGTTGTATTTACTTTCAATTACGGTTGCAACCAACTCTTATATATGTTTTTAAATGAAGTGATTATCTATGAGCTCGTGAAAGGCTTGTGACCATAACATACAGTATTAGGCTGATCTGTTTAAAAAGGATGGGCAGATTACAATCACCTTTATTTAGGTATTTAGGTGTATGCTTCATTTTTGTCTACCGTACATGGGGAAATTCAATTTAAGTTTATTTAAATAACACATTTAAAAACAACTTCACCTGACCAAAGTGCTTCACATAAAAGTCACCAAAAAACAAATATACAGATAACAAGTCAGCTGATTTCCGGGTTGCTGAATCCTACGTGTATCACTGATTAATAAATTAAAATTGATGTCTTTAATGCAGGAGAATAAAGATCAGATATAAAGATTCAGAATAAAGAAACATGTATACGTTGCTCCAAATCCAACTTCAAGAGGTTAAATCAGAAGTGAAAGCAATTATAACATGGCTAAAAGCGCTAAAAGTTGATTTTGCAGAATTGGTCTCCTTCAGTCTCCTTAGCCTGAACTTAAACGCCTCAGGGCTTAGAAAGGCATCCCCATAAAAAAATATTTCTTCCATGTGTGCAGTATTTGTAGTCCATATCCCTGTGTTACAAGCTCCACTCATAAAAGATTTCCTCTGCCTGGATCAGCGTAGCCTGTGGGGTCATGACAGAACCAGGAAAACAAGAGGCTAACGCTAGTGCTAGCTCCAGGCTGTGCTCTGGCAAATTAAAGGCCTGTTTTATGGGCTCATAGACTTCATATGGGCTTTCCCCTACTTTATAACCCAGCAGTGAAGAAACAACCCGAGCTGTGGGAGTCAAAGGGTCCCACCCCGAGACCCCGCCTCTGTACAGTGACTGCAGGGCACAGTCCACCTGCCTCTGAGTGAGCAGCGAACCGGGGGGCCAGGTGGAGGTGACATCATGCTACTCCAAAAGCAGCCAAAATGTCCAATGTGATTTTTATTATGTGCATTTAAAGGGCCCATATTACGCTATTTTCTGATCTATGTTATAATATAGTTTCCTCATCACAAACAGACCTGGAGTTGTTTTGTTTCATTCACGCATGTTTAACACACAAACCCTGCTTATTTAGGCCGACTTCTTTCAAACTGAAAACACTCTGTTCCACCTTGTGATGTCATGTCGTAATACAGGAAGTGCTCCACTGTGTTTTTAAACTCCATACACCTTCACTAGAATCATTTGGATGATTTCAGACCTGGAATTGCCAATCTCTACTGAACTAAAAGACAGCTGTTAACTGGAAAAGTACCTCCTCATGACATCACAAGGTGGAACAGAGCATTTTGAGATTTGGAGATGTAGACAGACTAATAATAAAGGGTTACTCAGACATGTGTGAATGAAAAAAAACACAACTCTAGGTATGTTTTTGAGGAGGTAACAGTATTAATACATGGCTTAAAGCTCACACGAGTAGATTTGGAGTGTAGACAGACTAATAATAAAGGGTTACTCAGACATGTGTGAATGAAAAAAAACACAACTCTAGGTATGTTTTTGAGGAGGTAACAGTATTAATACATGGCTTAAAGCTCACACGAGTCCATTTTGTATAATATTGGACATTTAACTTAAGATGGGAAAATGTCACTGTTTTCAACCCTCCACAAAAATATGCATGTTAGAAGTTATATTTTATTAATAAAATGAATGAATAAATAAGTACATAAGTAAATATTTAAAAATGTATTTAAACATAACACTTACTTCCTGAATGCTGGACCGTATATGTGTTATTATTGCTGACTTATACTGAGACTTAGACAAACTTCATCAGTCGCCAAGGGAAATTACGTGAGGACACGGCAGCTCACAGTGTACTTCTTGTAGTCCTCAGTATAACAAGAGCTGTTACACTGGATCAGGCTCAATGTCCAGTCATGTCAAGACTTTGCTAACTCAAACTTATTGTTTTTTAATTATGGTAAATGGTAAACGGTCACATTTTTATATCGCGCTTTTCCATTTTCAAAGCGCTTTACATCAAGGAACTCACCCATTCACACACACACTCATACACCGGTGTACGCAGACACTGGGGGCGAGGTGGGTTAAGTGTCTTGCCCAAGAACACAACAACAGCATTCATCTGTGGGAGCTGGAATCGCACCGCCAAACTGTGAGCGAGTGGACCTGACCGCTCAACCAGTGGTGTTTATATCGAGAGCGAGATTTGAAGCGCCAACCTTCAGATCAGTGGACGAACACCAAACGCTCCACCAACTGAGCTACTGTCGCCCATTAAGTATAATTAAATGTTTAGTAAAGTCTTTTTTTTAATATATGTCCAACTTCTGTTATTCCAGCCCTTACCAGAACAATGTGCATCTCTCATTCTTTTCTCGTGCTTCATAACTTCACATTTACGTATATATTGAAAACATCATTGGTTGCATAAGGGTAAATCTGGAATACATTTTACATGCAAACACTAGCCAATAGTTTCTAGTACGAGTGCCCCCCACCTGTTAGATGTGCTCACGCATGTACAGGGGCTCACTGTGTTTCAGCAAAACATCACTGAGTTACAATGTGTACTTAGCAGTACTTGTGTTTAGCAATGGTCGTTTTGTCAGCTAATCAGTGGTAGAAGTATTCAATATTGTTACTTAAGTAAAAGTACAGATACAGAGGTAAAAAGTAACTCACGTAAAAGTAAAAGTATCACATGAAAAATGTACTTAGTTTAAAGTATTTAAATACCTGTTTAAAAATGTACTTGAACAATAATAATAATAATAATAATACATTTTATTCATAAGCGCCTTTCAAAACACCCAAGGACACTGTACAGAACAAGTTAAAAACATAAAAACAGTAAAAAGTAAAAGTATTGTTGTTGTTAATTTGTTACAGTGTTAAATGTTTTGGTCCTCAGTAACAATACAAATCAATTTCTTAATTTTTCTTAGGAATTTTGTGTATTTATTTTAACTTTAGTCAGGATGTCACCAAGAACATGGTAAAAATAACCCCTCAAATCATATGAAAAGTACTTTTTATTTTTCAGTCCTGTTCAAAAATGTAGTGGAGTAGAAAGTAAAAAGTATGTACTGTAAAATGTACTTAACAGATACCTAAAAATTCTACTAAAGTACAGCACTTTACTACTTGTACTCCGTTACCTTCAACCACTGCAACTAATATATTTGTCATTGTTTTTGTCGATGTAATATTTTTGCTGATAGAAAAATTAAATTAAAAAGTAACTATAGTGATCAAAACTAGGAGTAAAAGTACAGATACTTCTTTACTTGTTTAATAGATATTACAGCTACAGAAGGAACAGCAGGAGTGTGTGTTGCTTTTCAATCCCATAGGCCCAAACCAGACCATATACAAACTAGAGATGCACCGATCCAGCTTTTTCAGTTATGATACCGATTTCGATACTGTAGCTTCAAGCATCTGCCGATACCCGATATCAACCGACACCAGTGTAGAGACTGAAAACAGCATTTATTTACTTTAAACAAACATTAAAATAACTTATCCAAATGTAACTGTTATGTATATCTCAAGTATCTACAGAACAACTTCAGAGCATCCCTAATACAAACTTATACAAATGTGGGAGAAGGTCCATGAAGCTCTGCCAAAAAGAGAAAAACTTATGACTCCAACTCTTGGGCTACTTCAATTTATTTAACAACAATATACTTAAATACTTATACTCTAAAAAAAACTAATGATAATATAATAAACTAAAACTAAAATTATAATTTAACAAAATCTTGACTAAAACTTGAAATTTTCTATAAAACTAAAACTAAAATAAGTGATCAAACCTCCCCCTGGTGAATAGTAGCTCTGCAGTAGCTGTACTCATCTTCAACACTATACCTTACTGTTTCTTGGGGTACTTTCCACATCTGAGAGAACAGCAGGTTCAAACAGGTTTAAACACACACTCACCACAAGGGCAGGAAAGTCATTAGACCCTGAGCCACTGCTGCGTCTCTATATGACACATCAAACGCCATAGGGGCCTTTGTCTGAACTCGGAGATGAGATTTCACAAAGATAAAAGGACTAAATGAGGAGGGATATAGGCAATTTCTTACATCTGATAACACTGGGGATTACGGAACAACATGACAGAAGATGAAAGTTATAGGGTAAAGAATATGTTTATGTTTGAAAGTACCACAGACTGTATAAAGAAGTGGACTAAGTGAGTGTAACGTCACCCATAGCGTTTGGCTCCGGTCAAATGAAGCTCATCGAGGCTAGAGCAGGTATAGGGGCCAATTTGGAGTCGAGTTCCATATTAGGAATTCCGACCACGAGTATCATAGCAACCAAGAGCCAATCTGGAGTGAAGCTGTTGAAGGTAACGCATCCTCCCGCCCGCACCCATCATGATCACTTCCTATTTGGAACGCGGCGGCTAGCAGGTTAGCTACGTCAATTTCTATATATAGTTTATGGTATCCACTTGATCTCTTGGTTTAAGCATAAACAGCTTCTAATGGGTATTGTGTTGTATCTATGACTTATCCTGAAACATGGTTGGTCAAAAACACACTTTCTATAGTTACGAATAATGAACCAAGTTGTTGTATTAAAAACTGGAAAACCTCCAGTTCTCCCCATCAGGACTAAACCCTCTGGAACTCTCTGCCCAAACACATCAGAGACTCATCCACACTCAGCGTCTTCAAAACAACCCTGAAAACTCACCTGTTCAAAACTGCCTTCAAATATCTGCATCTCCTTTTCTGTCTGTTTCTTTCGTTTGTGTTTTGTCTTGAACTGTGTGAAGCGTCTTTGAGTGTCGTGAACTGCACTATATAAGTGCTATATATTATTATTAGTAGTAGTAGTAGCAGTAGTAGTAGCAGTAGTAGTAAAAGGGTGAATATCCAACTTTGTGCTGATTGTAACTGCTGCCAAAAATACCAACCAATACCAACTTTACATGGTAATAGTAAATGGTCACTTTTTTATATAGCGCTTTTCCACCTCCCAGGAACCACTCACCCATTCACACACACATTCATACACCAGTGTACACAGACACTGGGAGCGAGGTGTGTTAAGTGTCTTGCTCAAGAATATAACAACAGTGTTCATTTGTGGGAGCTGGAATCACGCCGCCAACCTGTGGGTCAGTGGATCTGACTGCTCTACCAATGATGTCTATTTTCGAGAGCGGGATTCGAACCGCCAAATGTGCTACTGTCGCCCCATGTGGAAAGAAAACGCATAAATGCTATTATAAATGCCAAACATATTTTTATATTGGATTTTAAGTACAATTTAAAATGGTAATAGCTGCACTCGTCACTCACACCCCAGTTTGTACGTCTAATGAGGATCTGTTTTACATGACTGTCCCTTAAACACGATTAATAAGCCCAATAAACTATGTATAAGATTTTTACAGTGTACCACAAACACTTCTCCATCGCTTCATAATTCAGAAGTTACCATTTGTACTATTTTTGCACCTCTTTTGTTTCCAGAGAAAGAAAATCCGAACTGGACCAGATAACAGAGACTCGAGGACAACCCTGATGTACAGCTGGATTACTGACGACGTCACTTCACAACTTTCATATCTAGTGGGTGAACTTTGACCTTTGATCTTCTATAGTTGCTATTAGTAACTATCTATGTCCAAATATAGCATAAAAATATGGGATTCTCAATGTGAACTTGCCACTCGGCCTACTTTGGTAAAATGTAAAAATTTGTATCTGGCAACAAATCATGTACATAATTAGTCTAATCTGATTCTATACATTTCTAGTGCGGCATTATTTATAAAGGTTCTATATTACACAAAATTGCCTCTTGTGAGTTTTAAGCCATGTTAAAATGGGGGTGGGGGTGCTTGTCTTCATTTCTTTTCTTGGAAAGTCCCACAGTATAGCATTACTTATCTATCTTCCATTTTTACTGCTCCAAAACACCTCAAATAACACGCATTCTTACTATTTGCGGGGTTCCCTCTCTACAGATGTGACCTGTAACCCACCCTGATGTATCACGTGCTTGTTTCCATGGAGATATATAAATTCATGCTCACACTGTGGAACATTTCAGGCGTGTACGCAGCAGGCCCTCCACCAAAAAGCTCATCTTGTTATTAGATTTCTGTTACTGCTTTTTATGTAGCAAAAAGTATGTAATGGTATCTGCAGATGTAATCCCCCTGAATATAATGAACACTGATGTTTCAGACTGGATTGGTTTTCAGATTGTTTACCAAACAAAATAACCATAATTAATTTCTGCTGTCCAACCAAGGCTCAAATGCGTAAAATTACTCCATTATTTCAATAAACAAACATTTGAAGGGCTTTACTTCCTCCAGATCACACAACGTATTGAGAAAGAATGAAAAAGCTTATATCCCCCAGGTTGCTGTTAATGTTGTAAATGGAGTAAATAGTGTGTTGTGGGGATTAAGGATAGTGAAAAGCAGTGGTGGATGAAGTACTCAGTTTTGTTACTTAAATAAAAGTTCAGATACAGAGGTAAAAATTAACTAAAGTAAAAGAATCACAAGAAAAAATCTACTTAAATAAAAGTATTTAAGTACCTGTTTAAAAATGTACTTTAAGAGTAAAAAGTAAAAGTATTTCACACAAGTGTTGTTCATTTGTCAAAGTGTTAAATGTAGAGATATTGATTAAAACAATGATATATATTTTAACAACACAAATCAATTTTTTTATTTTTCTCATGAATTTTGTCTATTTATTTTTGTTTGCTCAAAGCTGAAGCTTGAACTCAAAAACTTCAGGATGTTACCACGAACATGGTAAAAATAACCCCTCAAATCATATGAAAATACTTTTTACTTTTCAGTCCAGTTCAAAAATGTAGTGGAGTAGAAAGTGCTCTCAAATGTAGTAAAAGTAAAAAGTATCTACTGTAAAATTTACTTAAGTAAAGTACAGATACCTAAAAATTCTACTTAAGTACAGTACTACTTTTACTCTGTTACCTTCCACCACTAGTGAATAAATGAGGTTTTCGTAAATGCCTCACAGAAATCTGTTTGTAAAAATCAGCACCTGTCTTGTGTTGGTTTGGGAGCAGATGTGTTCACGCTCGTGTCAAATGTGAAGTGAACCCTGTAGTTTCTGGTTGAGAGGTTTGAGGTTTTTGTGGCTGTCAATCAAACTAAGAGCTTTGATGAGCGACTGAGGAATGTTACATAGAGGTCACCAGGTTCGCACCAAAGCATACACTGTATTTTCAATATTATAATTTTGTTTATATAGACAAGATCATATCAGAGATGCTGCTACACTGCAAAAAGGTGTCTCTAGGAAGGGCTGCAGTATAGCAAAAACATTACATTAGCTCACTGTTTGTCCACTGATCCAAAGGTTGACGGTTGGAATCCTGCTTTTGACATAAACATCATTGGTTGAGCAGTCTGCGATTCCAGCTCCCACAGATGAATACTGTCGTTGTGTCCTTGGGCAAGACTCTTAACCGACCTTGCCCCCAGTGTCTGTGTAAACTGGTGTATGAATGTGTGTGTCTTATTGGGCTATAGAATGTTGTGATGTCATCTGAAACCTAGCATTATGATTAACCTTAATTTTATTATCATAAACTGGACTTTTGATTTGTGCCATTAAAACAAAAAAATGTCAAATGAATTCCTCCGAAGTCTGAACTTGGCTCCAAACAACATGCTTTTACTGACATGGGTTAAAAATGTATTAATTGGCAAGGCAAGCTTATATAGCACAATTCATACAAGTAATTCA
>JACM01057559.1:0-26124 GCA_000787095.1 Periophthalmodon schlosseri
ATTTTAAACATAACTGTAAAAGTGCGTCCAAACTTTTGACTGGACCTATAAATTACACGCTTTTGGTTTTACACACTGCACAACTGTTACACTACAAACCTAATTAGCTTTGATATGTGACTGGGGTCCTTTAAGGTTCCAAGATGACTTTTAAGATTCCTCGTCCATTATAGTTTTAATTACACCAATCCATTAACTCCGATTAGCCTCTGGAGCTGATTACTCACTTGGCCTGTCTCATGGTTAGTCATGGTGGAATCTGGCTGTGCTATCGCTAACTTGTACAACCACACACTTTTGTATGCTTTCGGTTTGCGCTGAACCGATTTATCTCGTCGTGGTCACTGGCGTCTTTTTTTTTTTACATCCAGGGCATACATTGGCCTGAGGTGTTGTGAGAAATCAATGCTTTATTTCATAGTTTTGGCTTTTCCACGTGTTTAGCTAGGTCCGATATTACGCAGAATTGACTCTTGTGAGATTTAAGTCATGTTATAACGCTGTTACCTCCTTAGAAACATACCCGGAGTTGCGTTTTGTTTCATTCAGCCTAAATATGCAGGGTTTGTGTGTTCAACATGTGAGAATGAAACAAAACACAACTCCAGGTCTGTTTGCGATGAGGAAACGACATTATAACATGGATCAGAAAATAGTGTAATATGCGCCCTTTAAAAACTCATTAGAGACTGATCCGAGAGCTAATATATGGAACAAATGCTTAGCGAGTCTAAACGTGTATTATTATCCTAAAATCCTCAACCATTGACGAGATTCCACTGTTTGCTTTTAGTGCAAATGGGGCACTTAGGGGAGAGTGTGTCGATTATTAATGAAAGAAGCCAAAGAAATGTAAGATTAGTATTGAGTGCAGTAATCAATACAATACAGATGAATGTGGAACGGGCAGACCGCACTCGGGTATGTCTCTATTCATACTTCGCAGTGACGTAACGCTGGGGGTGTCCTACATGTGTGTCTGTGGCGGAATGTTCAGCAGTTACCATGGCGACACAATGCGCACATTAGCAAACACAGACAAAAAAGTTTTAAGACGGTCTGAAAACTCAAGAAAAAATACAAAACGGATTTAAACAGCACATTTTCAGGAGCCTGTGATCAGTCCGAGCTCACGGTCCTGTTTAGGAGTTTGATTTTCAACAAAAAGGTGAGAGTGACTCACTGAAAAACTGTTGGCTAATGCTAGCTAGCTCGTGACTGTAATGTTATTTGAGAGGGACTTGTTTGGTCACATTGGTCACATTTTTATATAGCGCTTTTCCACCTTCAAGGCTTTCGAAGCGCTTGGGACTGTTTGGTCACATTGGTCACATTTTTATATAGCGCTTTTCCACCTTCAAGGCTTTCGAAGCGCTTTACATCAAGGAACACTGGAGGCAAGGTGGGTTAAATGTCTTGCCTAAGGACACAACGACAGCATTCATCTATGGGAGCTGGAATCTCACCGCCAACCTGTGGGCCAGTGGATCTGACCGCTCTCCAAATGATGTTTAGGTCAAGAACGGGACTTGAACCTCCTACCAACCCTGGTAGTTCCAACTAAACCAACGCTTTCTGGTCAGATTGTGTTAAAATAGAGCTCAGATTAAAGCCTAACTTAAATACCAAAGCTTCAGACGGAGCAGTGCGTCCGGTTAGCATCACACCCACAGAGAATGTTGATGACCTCAGCTGCAGAGTATCAGTATACGTGTGTGTGCGTTCACTAATAAAATAACAGGCTTTTTGTGTTTTTGTGTCTGTCGTGCCTCCTCCTCCGGCACTAGGCTCTCTTTCCTCCTCGTATAATTGCTGGATAGACCAGACTGGGGTAAAAATGGAAATAATTGTTCTGGATGACAATGCAGTACATTATAGCGGTGTGGCAGCGCTCCCTCCCTCAAAGCCATGACCGGGAAAATGACTTTAAATGGGTTCAAAAGGGTTTTATCTGGATCCGATTTCCTGCAAAGTGAAGCATGTAGAGCAGTCGTTATCCATAAGGACAGATTGAAAAGTGCCAAATGTGCTAATATTGACTAAGAGAACAACTATTGTGTTAAAAGTTCTGTATTACACAAAATTGACTCTTGTAGCTTTTAGCCGTGTTCTAATGCTGTTACCTCCTCAAAAACACACCTGGAGTTGTGTTTTGTTTCATTCACACATGTTTGAGTAACCCTTTATTATTAGTCTGTCTGCATCTCCAAAGCTCAAAACGCTCTGTTCCACCTTGTGATGTCATGAAGTTTTCAAGTTAACATCTGCCTTTTAGTTTTTGTTCAGTAGACATCAGCAGTTCCAGGAGCTGAAATATCCAAATGATTCTAGTGAAGGTGCGTGGAGTTTAAAAACACATCGGAGCACTTCCTGTATTACCACGTGACATCACAAGGTGGAACAGAGTGTTTCTGTTTGAGAGAAGAACTGGGGTTAAATATGCAGGTTTGTGTGTTAAACATGTGAATGAAACAAAACACAACTCCAGGTCTGTTTGTGACGAGGAAACATTAGAAAGGAGATTTTTTTTAAAATAGCGTAATACGGGCCCTTTAAAGAATCAATCATTAAAGGGTCTGTAAGATCTTTATTTGAAATTTCTTAAACATGTCTGTCTGTAATTCTGTTCTAGTCTTAGTTACAAAAATGGCGAAGCTGTTTATGTTCAAATTTGCTGTTTTGGTTCAAGTCGATCAGGGAGCCGATTGAGCCTCACATGAGCCTCTCTATTGGGTTGCCAGATCCTACAATTAAAACCTAAAATGTTTCTCTCTGATCTGAACGTCTGATCTGGATCCTCACTTTCTAAACCCCAGCACCTGCAGCCAAACATTAATCAGCGCTAGTGCAGCCTCTGCTTCTCAGTGAGTGATTCTGGAGGTCCTGAGTGTTGATATAAGGCCGGACTTGTTGCTGTGTTTCAGATGACCTCAGAACCTTCTAGAGGCCAGTCATATTTAACACTGATGGGGAAAGTGAAAATGAATATGATTTATGTTGTAATACAGCGAGTTCACTCATAGAAATGATCAGGTTCAACATTTGTGAATTCACTTTTTGGATATTTCATGGCAAAGTACAATGTAATTAATAGGGAAACTGTCTCTTGCCCCCATCAGGGAGTTTGACATCATTACATTCTAGAATCAGAGAACCAACAAAACGCAGAGTGAGAAAAACTCGTATGCGTCGTCCAAGACACCAGCGACCCAGGTTCAGCTATGGTTGTAGTACCGTATTTTCTGCACTATAAGTCGCACTTTTTTTCATAGTTTGTCCGGGGGTGCGACTTATACTCAGATACGACTTATATGTGAAATGATTAAAATATATAAGTTCACATCTTCGTTATTGTCACACTGAAACCGCTCGAGGGCGCTCTAGGCTTGTACCAGTATCTACTACGCGGCGCTTCATCTACCTCTGGAGTGGGCGGAGTTGTTCAGAAGCGACACCGAACCAAACTTGTTAGCTTGTTTTTATGCTTTAGTCTGATTAACTGTTAATATCTTACGTTAACACACCAGACACGTGTTCAGTTCGAGTGGACTTGTCTGTGCTTCATGTAGCTGAATAAATATAAATGTGTTACGTTAGCGTGATGTACTGATATTCAGCCTGTTGTTCTCTATTTTATTGTTATTATTATAACTTGCCTTTAAAGATAAAATGTCTGTTCTTGGTCTCCGATTTTGTCAAATATAGTCCAGTGCGACTTATATATGTTTTTTCTTTATTATTATGCATTTTTTCTCTGGTGCGACTTATACTCCGGAGCGACTTATAGTCCGGACAATACGGTACTTTTTAAATTGCCGAGCGAGCAGCCCCCCTACCTTTAAGTACCGGAGCCTGAGGATGTATGTAGGTCTACTGTTTCCCCAGAGGATATGTTTTTTTGTTTTTTTTTATTATGTGAGGTTTTGATTGGTGGTTTTCAGATTTTAGAGTGCGATGATGTCATAGTCTCTGAAGGGGGCGCAAGAGCCAGTTTTTCGCACATTTATTACGTTGTACTTTGCCATGAAATATTCAAAAGGTAAATTTACAAATGTTGAACGTGGTCATTTCTGTTAGCGACTCGACCCACTCATTTCCACTGTCCCTCGTCTGTAGTAAATATTATTGGCCTATAGGAAGCTGTGATGTCATCTGTGATGTCGTCTGAAACCCGGCAGTACCAGCTTTACCCAGAGAGGTTGGTACTGGATCGGTTAAAGCTCCCACACGAGGAGGCAAATGTGAGAGTGAATTTCCACAAAGCTTAGTTTCTGTTTACATAATCCTTATAAATGAGTTACAAAACCTGTTCTATAGATACGTGGATTAATGTGTATTTATAACGAGCCTTTGTGTTGTGAGATGATTCTGGGTCAAAAACATTAGGTCATAGTTTGGTGTCGACCAGAGAACAGCCATTTATAAAGTAGAATATAGAGCGGAGACTTTACCTACTGATGTTTTACTGCTGCTTAGTGTTTTCCCCAGTGTTAATATTTCATTTATGTCTTTAAATCAAACCTGGAGGGGGAGAAGAGAGAGGGGGAGAAGAGAGTGAGGGAGAGGAGAGAGGGAGAAGAGAGAGTGAGGGAGTGGAAAGAGAAGGAGGGAGAGACGAGAGAGATGGAGAGGAGAAGGGGGGGAGGAGAGAGAGGGAGATAGAGGATAAACAGGGAGGGAGACGAGAGAGTGAGGGAGAGAAGAGAGGCGAGAGTAGAGAGGGGGAGGGCGAGAGGGAGAGGAGAGAGAGTGAGGGAGAGGAGAGAGGGGGGAGGAAGAGGAGAGAGGGAGGGAGCGAGAAAACCGACTTAAGAGCTTTCAGCAATGTTCTAGTTGTTTCTTCTCATTTACCCTCTCAAAGCTGTATTTGGAGTGATTCATGTTTGAGTAAATCTTTAATCATCATTTTGCCGATCTACCCCCGTTTTCACCGGTACACGCCCACTGTGAGGTACACGCCCACAGTGAGGTACACGCCCACTGTGCTGCTGTCCATAGGGGGCACCGATTACTCTATTGTCTTATTGTTCAACATATGAAGCTGGAACTAAATATTTTGGGGCTCAGTATTTATCATGTGTACAGCTTCTTTATAAAAGTGGGGAGATTTGGGGTATTTTTGTTGATGTTTACAGCGACGTCGGCTCCCATTGGTCACCGCAGTTTTCTAACACGGAACTGAGTGGACTTGTTTCTTTTATTAAGTAGTTTTAGATGAGTATTATGATTTAAAACGTTCAAATTATAATGGGCGTCGTAGATTATAACCATAGAGCAGACACAAACACAATATGTCTGCTTTAAGTAATCTGTCTACAGCTGTTCATTTGTTTTTTTTGTTTTTCCTCGTCACACATCGTCTGTTCTATAAAAAGCTCCTTCCTGGCCGCAGCTCCCTTTGGTCTTTTTAAGAATGTGCGGCCGTGTTTTCTTCTCATTGGGATTCAAGCGCACTCCAGCTGACTGTACAGTGGGCATGGCGTCAGCAGCTCGGGCCTTTGGGAATCCTCGTCCAAACCCTGACTCATGCTCCCTGCGCTACCTCTGCTACCTTCGCTTTGCCGCTGCTGTGACTGAGACAAAACGTTCCCCCTCGCCTTTGCCGTTACGTTAATGGCGTGTTCTGATCGGCTGAATCTTGACATATTCCTTTCTGTCACATCTGCTCGCAAATTATGTTCCCCAGAGAGACACGTTGGTATTAATTTTACAGAAAAATGGCTGACATCAAATTGCTATCATGATTGTTGGGTCTGTCAGGATTATTTTTAGTGACTTTGGAACAAGAACGAATTGGAACATGTGGGTGTATGTACAATGAAGGGAAGAATACTTTGAAAATGTACTAAATACCTGCATTAAAATGTGTTTTGTGACGTATTTTGTTACATGGGCCAATCAGAGTACTGCGTTCTGAATACTATTATAGTGTAAAAACCACAGACTGTGTAAAGAAGTGGATTAAGTGAGTGTGACGTCACCCACAGCGTTCGGCTCCAGTCAAATGAAGCTAATCGAGGCCGGAGCAGTTACAGCGGCGAATCTGGAGCTGAGTTCCTTATCTGAAATTCCGACCGCGAGTATCATAGCGACCAAAGAGCCAATCCGGCAGCGAATTTGTCTGTTATTATGTTCATATCTTGAATTACGGACAAAATAGCGAAATAAAAACCCCAGGATCACTTAGAGCGGGTTAATACGAACATTTAAGATGAAAATGACGAGTCTGACAGCAGCAGTTACAGAGAGAGGGACACAGATTTCAATAGAAACTGAATTGGAGCCAGAATCGATGGAGCCTGAATAGTCACTTCCCATTTGGAACGCAGCGGCTAGCAGGTTAGCTATGTCCATTTATATTTACAGTCTATGGTATAAACACAACAAAGGATTAAAAACGGTTTTATGTTTGTTTCCCCGTTTGTTCATCTCATTGGAGAAGGAAAGATTTCACCTTCCTCAAAACCAGAGCAGTGTTTTATATTTTTCTCACTGATTCTGTGCAGTTTTAGCCTAAATTGTGTGATATTACAGTTACTCAAGTTCTTTTGATTTTTATAAAAGTAACTGTATTCTGACCAGCTCCAAATGAAAAAGTAACTGTACCAGATTACAGTTACTCAAAATGTGTACTCTGAATACTTCCCAAAACTGTGTATATCCTCTCCGCCATTTTGAAGAGAATCGAGCCTCATAACTTTCCTGGGATCCAGACTAGACACTTCTTCAATAATTAACGAACATGTCGGTCTGGTCACTGGTGAATCTCCCAGTTTTCAAATGGGCGTGACTGACAGGTGGATTAGCCAATCAGGGACACGCATGGGCCAGAAACAATAAAGGAAAAAAATATCACAGGGGACTGAAAAACATGGCGGATTTCTGCAGAATCAAAGAGATAAATAAACCAATGGGCTCCTTCGTTTCACATGTGTCACTGAAACAAACAGATCTGATTGGACGATCACGTTTGACTGGGCTTGAGACGCAACGGCGGACGTGCAGACCAGACCAGACCAGACTATCAATCTGTATAAAAGAAAGAGAGAGAGATCAGTCTGGATTTGCCTGGCTACCTTCATTTACAGATCAATTTTTTCCTTTTTTTTTTTTCAATTAAAATTTTTTTTTTTTTCCAATTTTTTCCCATTCCAATTTTTTTCAATTCCATTTTTTCCTTTTTTTTTTTTTTTCAAATTCATTTTTTTCCAATTAAATTTTTTTTCCAGTTTTTTTTCAATTCCAATCACAAGGGCTTCTAGGCCAATTATTCCCACTCAAAAGCATGTGCATTGCGTTCACTTTGAGTACGTATCATGGGATTATTTACAGTGTCGTATTAGCGGTGATAGTCAGATTGAGTTAGTAGACCACGAAAACCCACACAGACACACATTTCTGAGTTCACGGAGGGGTCAGATTTCTATAATGAAAGAGATGGAGACAGAAGAGCTGGAAGGGAACACCGTCTGATTTATGGCAAGTCTGATTAATTTGACTGTGACTGTTACATAATTTATTTTGAGCAGCTTCTGACATATTAATCTTTCATTCATCTTAGTAATTGTAAAAAAAGAGTCACCTCAGGGTCTCCTTTCTCCTCGTCAAAGTGGTGCTGGTTGGCCAAGGTTTGGATTTCAGAATTTTGGTGTTTTTTCAAAGCTTAAGGGAAAAACTGAAAAAGTTGAGGAGCTCTGAGAGACACCTGCAAAGCCTGTAGTTCAGTCGCTTTAGCAGTGGGGAAGATCATGGAATTTGACAAATCGATATCGCGCTATAGTCTGATACTTTGGTGTTGATCGATAATGCTAACTGCTGAATTCATTTGTTAACATGCCATTAATATTGTTCTGCAAAAACACATTGTGAAAGCAGTATCATCATTTTTACTTGTTATGACCATAGACTGTGTATATAAATGGACATAGCTAACGTGCTAGCCGCCGCGTTCCAAACAGGAAGTGAGCATGTGCGCGCTTCCGGCTACATTGACTCCAAATCACTTTACACTGAAAAACTGTGTCCCCTCTCTCTGTAACTGCTGCTGTCAGACTCGTCATTTTGGTCTTAAAATGTTTGCATTAACCTGCTCTGGGCTTTTATTTCACTATTTTGTCTGTAAATCAAGATATGAACATTAATACTAGAAAAATAAGGTCCCTTCTTTCCCCGAGGTCGCTCCCGTTAGCGTTAGCATCAAGTTTGATTAACAGCGTTGCTAAGCATCCGCTCCCTGTTAAACCAGTGGTGCGGGTGGGAAGAGGTGTTACTTTCAACAGCCTCGCTCTGGATTGGCTCTTTGGTTGCTATGATACTCGTGGTCGGAATTCCAAATATGGAACTCGGCTCCAAATTGGCCCCTGTAACTGCTCTAGACTCGTTTAGCTTCATTTGACTGGAGCCGAACGCTGCGGGTGACGTCACACTTCACTAGTCCACTTCTTTATACAGACTATTGTGATTCCTATTTTGATTTATTTAAAGAGGGCGTATTATGCAAAATAGATTTTTCTGAGCTTTCTGTTCTAACTTTCCCTCACATGTCTGAACAGGTTTTAGATCATCCATGCATGTTTGAGTAATTTAGCGATCTCTCCCGGGCTCTATTCAAATCCTCCTTACGTTTAGCTGTAAGATTCTGTCCAAAGCTCCGCCCACAAGCCTACGTCACCAATGCTCCCACACGACAATTCTCCATAAATATACAAAAACATGATACAAAACTACACAGCCACTTCACAAACCTGATGTGATGTGCAGTAGTTTCATTAGTGGGATGCAGCTGATTGTGTAGCGATAACGCTCTGAAGGGGGAGTGACTTAACGAGGGCGGAGAGACTCAAAAGCGAAAGTGGAACATGTTAATACGTTGTTTTGGGTGAATATCACATTTTCAAAACAATAAAAGGAAACATGGTGATCTAAATAAGTTATGTGTTAGCAATAATACCCCATAGAAGTAAAATACCCCCTCTTTAATACCCCATAGAAGTAAAATACCCCCTCTTTAATACCCCATAGAAGTAAAATACCCTCTCTTTAATACCCCATAGAAGTAAAATACCCCCTCTTTAATACCCCATAGAAGTAAAATACCCTCTCTTTAACACCCCATAGAAGTAAAGTACCCCGTCTAGTGACATATTGGAGGTTGTCCGGGACAGTTTATTGATTATTGCTATATCCTCATATTGTGATATTATCAATATTGTGAATCAGACTGTGTTTATTGTATTGAATCGTCCCTGTGATTCTTGCCCCTAATGGCGAAAGTGAAAATTGCAGTTTCTGATGTAAACGAGAGGTGGAGTGTGCGTGTGTGTGTGTGTGTGTGTGTGTGTGTGTTCCAGTATGCTGACAGTTTGTGTCTTGCTGACTGTGGTGGTGAGTGCAGAAGTGATGCCACGGCACATTCTCTGGGCTCAGCGTGTTCAGCTCCTGTCGCAGCTCTGACCCTGTGTTAAAATGCACTTCCTCCTGTTATGAAACGATACAGACTATGGGCCTTAGACGGGTATCTCTACATACACACATATATTTGTCACTTTTCTCATGAATTTCCCCTTAAATGTTTATGTTGTTGTTTAGTTGTAGCGCCCTGGGGCTGGTCCGTATAAACGGACACATGAAATTCGGAGTATTGTGATAACTGGACGTAACTTTGCGCAAAAAATTGATTCTCGCGATATTTGGGATTTGCAAACTCGCCAGAATCCATGTTGCCGTGCCCCCTGCTGGTGCAATAGAGCCCGACGCACCAATCACAGAGCAGCGTTGAGGTTTGTGTGGAAGCCAAAGGTGAAGCGCTCCACCGAACCAAAACAAACATGGCGACGCAGACGAACTTCAGACTATTTTAGCGCCAATACGACTATTTAGTTTGTGAAAAACGCGCAGAAGTTCAGAGCTTTGTGCTTTTGTGACAGGGAAGATGTCTGTGTTTTTCAAGTCAACAAGTTAGATGTTTCGTCTTGTTCCGCTGTTGTGACGCTTCGACCGGTCAGATTCAAATAATCGCCGTGACGTTCCGCGTTTTCCGATCTCTTTCAGCGAGAGCCGTCCCAGATTGATAATGTGTAGGACTCACTTCAGAGTGACACACATACCAATGTTGCGTGATCTACGTTAAATTGGTCGTGCACTGCCACTGATTTTCCTCTCAGTTGTGAATAGAGACAGAAAGATTGTGGCTATAGTTGCCAGTGTTGTTCCGATACCAGTCTTTGGGGATCCGATACTGACACTTGGGCTTAGTGTACTCACTGTTACTGATACCAGTCCCATACCGTATACTGTGAAGAAGTCGACTAAGACTAAGACTACCACGCAAGAGCAAAAATAACTCTAGTAAAAGTCTGTCTCTAAAGAAAATCACTTTTACTTTTCTCCTTGGTCACTTTGTACCAAGAGTGTGGATAAAAACAGCAGTGAGGCCTGGAAAAAGACCTCATCCTCAGAGCACAGGCTAATTATGCAGAGGAAACAAAGTCTGTGTTAGCGCTGTTGTGGTGTTAGCGCTGTTGTGGGGTTAGCGCTGTTGTGGTTTTAGCGTGTTGTCGGGCTGCCCTCTCTGTAGATATTTTACCAAGTTCCGCGTCCACTCCAAAGGCTGCATGAATTTATCAAAGAGCTAAAACAAATGTCTTTTCTGTCATTATTCGCGTGCTTTAAGTGTCTGCAGAGCCTCCACAGTCTGCATTTAACCTGCTTTGGGTGTTAGCATTAGCATTAGCCACAGACATCAGCTCACGTCCTCGGATCCTCATTCTGGAAAATACAGAGCGGTATCAGATCAGTGATTTGGTCTGAGTACTCACCGATACCGATACCTGAAAAATGTGCGGTATCAGACCAACCCTACTCATTGCTACTGCTAAAGCCTAGCGACCTAAACACCGACTGTGGAGGCTCTGCAGAGGCTAAAAATGCTAATAATGGGAGATAAGCATAGACCGTATGTATAATATTATATATTTTTATACAGTCTATGGAGATCAGATGTGAGGAGTGGAAGCAGAACTTCCAGCTAAAACTTACATCGGCCGAAACAAGTTAGTACAGATATTAGTCCAGTGAGTGTTTGGTCTGTTATTTAAAATTGTTTTATAATATCTGTACTTATTTTAAGAGATTCTTTTTTCAGACCAATGTTTAATTTATTTTCATCCCTGACAGTTTGGACTGCTCACTAGCGCTCTTCCTCAGAGCTGCTCACTAGCGCCTCTGAGTGGTCACGTGATGTTGCTGTGACGTGTCCGGTCAGCTCATTTAAACAGGCTCTGTCTTCCTACCGCTGGAGACAGGACGTCAATACGGACGAAATACAGAAACGTGCCCACAGAACTTTAAACCGGGACGAGGGGGCATTTTTACTCTCACACACCTGGGATGCTGTTCTGAAGAAGTCGGACTGCAGATGGCGCTGTCGTAGGAAGACAGCGTTATAACCTGTTTAAATCAGCTGACCAATCACGTCACAGCAACATCACGTGACCACTCTGAGGAAGAGCGCTAGTGAGCAGTCCAAACTGTCAGGGATGAAAATAAATTAAACATTGATCTGAAAAAAGAATCTCTTAAAATAAGTACAGATATTATAAAACAATTTTAAATAACAGACCAAACACCACTTATTAATGGGATTGAAATGAGTTCCGTGTGTCAGGTTTAATTGCTTGTTTTTGTGTTGTGACTTGTCTCTTTCACATATTAAAAAAAACATTAAGTACAACATGTTTTTACACTCAGAAATAGATGCATAAATTGAAGAGTTCATTTGTAAAAACAGATAAGTGCCATTTGAAAAAGTCATCGGAGGCTTGTACTTTACTCTTAGTACAGGGATATTTTCAAACACAAATGTATTTTACTGTAACAAAATGTACCTCCATCCCTTCTTGATAAACTCCACTTTACATTATAGACTCTTTTCACGGAGCACCTGGCTAGTTCTGGTTCTCTCAAAAATGCCGGAGCTGCACTTCCTGATCCATTTTATCGTGTATTGGAAATTAGCCGAGTCGCGCTAAAATAAATCTATATTTAAACACCGGGCAGCGAACAGCAAGTTACAGATAGATGATCAAACTCAGGAGGTCCAGACCTTTACTACGAATGTAAATACTCACCAGAGGAAGCGTCTGTGTTTAGAAAAGTAGGTATGTGTGTCTTGAAGCTAATGCTAATGCTAATGCTAACTGAAATTAAAATTAATCAGTGATGTTAAAATAGTGCTACCATCTGAATGATTTTAAAAAACAATGGACTTGCCCTTAGATGTATTTTCATAAAGTTGTTTTGTTCTATTTTGAGATTTAGATTAGCTTAGCATTAGCATTAGCATTAGCTTTGAGACACAAATACATTCTTTTTTAAACACACAAGTTTCCACTGGTTAAGTGCATCGTCGTAAAGGTCTTAACATGGCGTCTGTGATCCTCCGTCTGTAACTTCCTGTCTGATATTTAAATATTGATTTATTTTAGCACAAATCTGCTAAATCCTCACAGAGAAAATGGAGCAGGAAGAGAAAGAGCGGCTCCGCACTTTTTGAGAGAACAGGAACTCGCCCTGCGCTTCGTGTTAAGGGTCTGTTGTCATGGCTAATATCTCTAGAATATGGTAACAAAAAGTAAAACATTTTTTGGCAATTTTTCAAAATGGACAGATCTGGTTTTGCTATCAAGCTTTTCAAATGCAGTTATGATGATTTTATTCATAATCTTTTATAATAACTTGTAATTTTTTCTGTTCTTTTGTGTTTTGTAGAACACAGAGGATCACCTGACGTTCCTGATCACCGTCCCCGCCGCACTCTTCCTCTTCCTCTCCATCTTCATCCTGGTGTGTATCGAGTCGGTGTTCAAGCGAATGCTGCGCCTCTTCTCCCTCCTCATTTGGGCGTGTCTGGTCACTATGGGGTACCTCTTCATGTTCTCTGGAGGCATTCTTAGCCCGTGGGATCAGGTGAATGGTTTTTGGTCACTTTTATAACTGTAACTGAGAGGTGTTGTGTAACATCCTTCTTCTGCAGCTGTACATTCAAAGAAAAGAGGACAATGCCGTTTTCCAGGAAGAATCCAGGAAGAATCCAGGAAAATCTAGGGAAAAAAACAATAGGAAATTTGTTTACTAGAATTCCACTATAACAATATGGCATGTACTGTATTAAAAGTGTTTACCTGGTCAGTTAACCCAGTTTTTATTTTTGGAATGAATACAGTTTCCTTTTTAAAGGTCCATATTACTCTATTTTCTGATCTGTCCTAATGTTTCCTCATCACAAACAGACCTGGAGTTGTGTTTTGTTTCATCCACATGTTTAACACACAAACCCTGCATATTTAGGCTGAGTTCTTCAGTTCCACCTTGTGATGTCATGTGGTAATACAGGAAGTGCTCCACTGTGTTTTTAAACTCCATACACTGGAATCATTTGGATAATTTCAGACCTGGAATTGCCAGTCTCTACTGAACTAAAAAGTAGTTCAGTACTACAACTTCATGACATCACAAGGTGGAACAGAGCATTTTGAGCTTTGGAGATGTAGACAGACTTATAATAACGGGTTACTGAAACATGTGTGAATGAAACAAAACACAACTCCAGGTCTGTTTTTGAGGAGGAAACAACATTATAACATGGCTTAAACCTCACAAGAATCCATTTTGCGTAATGTAGGACCTTTAAATGCCACTTGAACGAATCTGTCTCAACTACTCTCCTTCTCGCTCGTATTAGTTTCATGTTACAGAGAACACGCCTCCCAGTGTCGAATTAATTTGTGACTTATTAGACCCAATGGGAGCTGGAGTTGCGCCCACCGGCCGACAGACGCATTCGTTTTCAGGACTAGACTTCTTTCTCTCTTTGTCTGGAGAAACCTATTTTCTCACTCTAGCACCCTGTCTCCCCCTATTTATCAAAATCAATTTCTCTATCCCCAGCGCCTCCACCTGCCTCCCTAAACAACTCCTCAGCTCCATCCTCTACATTTTGCCCTCCTTCTGGCTTGAATGGGCTATTTTTAACCGCTACACACAAGCGCATAATCACTCTACATTATTAATCATTCTGCCTCGTCTATCTGTCTGGTTTTGGCAGGCTTTTGGGAGGAACGGGAGACAGAAAACAAGTTGGGGAGGAGGAAAAACTAAACTCGAAGCAAAACAGTCGAAATAGCGGCGCGCTCTCAGTGGGTCGGACCTGATTGTGATTACTGCGAGAACAGCACGTCTGGTGGAGCACACTGAGCTGATAACGCCATAGGCCGGGAAAAGGGAGAGGAAGAGGCAAATAATGAAGCCAAGACAGACTCCAGTTCGCTCTCTCTTTGCGGTCACTCACTTTTAACCCCCCCGCACTGGATAAACAACAAGGGATAAGTTTAATAGCAACAAGAAATGCTAGCTGCTATATACTGTTTACTTCTCATTATGATATTTGACTTTGGGATGTGCGATAGTTTTATTTAAACCATAGACTGTGTAAAGAAGTGGACTGAGTGAGTGTGACGTCACCCACAGCGTTCGGCTCCAGATGAAGCTCATCGAGGCCGGAGCAGTTACAGGGAACAATGTGGAGCAGAGTTACATATTTGGAATTCTGACCACGAGTAGCATAGCAACCAAAGAGCGAACCGGAGTGAGGCTCTGAAGGTAACGCCCCTTCCCACCCGCACCGCTCGTTTAGCAAAGAGCCAATCAAACCTGTTGCTAACGCTAGTGGGAGCGTTAGCAACAGGCCCAATCCTACGAGTATCACTAAGAAAATAAAACTGAAGGAGGAAGTGCGTATGTCACAGTGGGCGTGTACGTCGCAGTGGGCGTGTACCGGTGAAGGTGAAAACGGGGGCAGACCGGCAAAATGGCGTCTTGAAAATAAGCGATTAAAGATTTACTCAAACATGAATCACTCCAAATACAACTTCAGAGGCTCAACGAGAAGAAACGACTAGAACATGTTTAAAAGCTCTGAAAAGAACATTTTGCAGAATAGGTCTAATTTAACTAAACGGACTTGACTGATTTGAAAAC
This sequence comes from Periophthalmodon schlosseri, assembly GCA_000787095.1. Lineage (NCBI taxonomy): Eukaryota > Metazoa > Chordata > Actinopteri > Gobiiformes > Gobiidae > Periophthalmodon > Periophthalmodon schlosseri. The sequence goes on from JACM01057559.1 coordinate 15,037, forward strand.
CAAAACTCTATTGCAGTAGAACTGGCAGCAGTATCGTTGACTGTGCAAAACCAGAGAAGGTTCAGTTTCATAATTACAAAGAGATTTATCTGCACTTCTCAAAACTGGGGCTTAACACAAGCAAAAGACCAAGCACTGCCATAACTCTGCCATAGACTCAGGTCCAAATATCGGTAATGCAGTAATGGTTAATTGGATCAGATGAACAATTAGTGTGCAGCCCAATGCTTACACCACAGTTTAAAGCACATTACGCCGTTCGCTGGTTCTAATGCCACACGCCTCTGGGCTCTCACCAGCTGCTGCTCCAGGCACATCAGCCAAAATGAAAACGCAGCAACTAGCAAAAGATTAGGCCTCTGAAAAAGCAGCTCAGGGCCCACTTTGTTTAGTCAGCCATAGTCGTACAGGTGTAGAAAGAAAGAACCACAGATCGACGGATATGGGTTTTTTCATGGCCGATGCCGATAACGATTGTTTAGAATCCAGAGAAACTGATAGTCGATAAGCTCTGCTGATATTTTTGGGCCAATTATGTAGGGCCATTTTTATTATTTTCTGCAAATTCTGTAATTTAAAGGTCCTATACACAGCATAAAGAAGTGGACTAAGTGAGTGTGACGTCACCCACAGCGTTCAGTCTGTCTGCATCTCCAAAGCTCAAAATCTTCTGTTCCACTCTGTGATGTCATGAAGTGGTAGTTTGATGATTCTAGTGAAGGTGTGTGGAGTTTGAAAACACAGTGGAGCACTTCCTGTATTACCACATGACATCACAAGGTGGAACAGAGTGTTTTCAGTTTGAGAGAAGAGCTCAGCCTAAATATGCAGGGTTTGTGCGTTAAACATGTGTGAATGAAACAAAACACAACTCCAGGTCTGATTGTGACGAGGAAACAACATTAGAACAGATCAGAAAATAGCATAATTGGGCCCTTTAAATGAACTACAGCCTCACACACAGCCCCGTTTTACCATAAGCCTTTAAGAGAACAGGGAAGTCACGTTTTATGCCATTACCTCTTCGCACTTAAGTCTTCAAATGGAGTTTTATGTGCACTCTTTAGGCACCAGGTTCATCCGATACACTAAAAAGGGTCCCTCTAGAAAGAACATAATCAAAAAGTCTGGTGGGAGACAGAGTGGCCGTCAAAACCATGTGACAATCATGAAATAGGTTCACATTACTCAGAATCCTGATAATTTAACAGCTGGAGGACAGGTCAGAATCCTATGTGGAATTTGCTGTCTTGTTGTTCTTGTTTATGGTTCTTGTTTAATCTTTAATTACTGGGCTTATCTGAAACAAAAGCCAGAACAAAGATCCGAATCTTCTCTGTCAGCACATTAATTAACAAAAGTCTGGAGCTACACGACCGGTCAAAAGTTTGGACACACCCTCTCGTTCAGTGTTTTTGTTTTTTATGCCACTTTCTACATGTTATACACAAACAGAAGACATCAAATATATGAAGCAAGATACATGGAATTAATTAATTATGGAGTTAACTCATTTTTTATTCAAATTCTGAAAATGGCCACGCTTTGCTTTGTCAAAAAAATATTTAGTAGAGCTGCTTAACTTGTTTTCTTTACTACATAATTCCATATCTCTTGTTTCATATATTTGATGTCGTCTGTGTGTATTTAAAATGTAGAAAGTTGTTAAAATAAAGAAAAAAAAACACTGAATGAGAGGGCCAAACTTTTGACTGGTGTGTAGAGTCAAGGACAGTGTGGGAACATTTCTTCTTTCATAAGAGCTGGTTTCCGTAGCAACAGAAAGCTAACATGTTTTGTACAATGTGCTCGTTCCTAATAGTACAGGTGCCTGGAAATGATGTTACCATTGACTCGCGCCAGATCCTGAGTCAAACAGGGTTTTTCCTGGTTAAGTTGTTAAATCAGACCTATTCTGCAAAATGGACTTTTCAGAGCTATTAAACATGTTCTAGTCGTTTCTTCTCATTGAGCCTCTGAAGTTGTATTTGGAGTGATTCATGTTTGAGTAAATCTTTAATCGCTTATTTTCAAGACATCATTTTGTCGATCAACCCTCGTTTTCACGCCCACTGTGACGTACACGCCCACTGTGACGTACACACTTCCTTCTCCAGTTTTATTTTCTTAATCGGTGATACTTGTAGGATTCGGCAGCGTTGCGTCGTCATTTTGGTACAAATGAAAAAAAAATCCACTACTCGCTTGTGTGATGTGCAGCTGTCCGGCGCTTTGTTGTGACGACGTTTACGGCGACGTCAGCTCCCACTGGGCACCGCAGTTTTCTAACGCGGAAGTCAGCGGATTTGTTTCTTTTATTAAGTTGTTTTAGATGAATATTGTGATTTAAAATGTGCAAAGCATTACCTTCAACAGCCTCACTCCTGATTGGCTCTTTGGTTGCTATGATACTCGTGGTTGGATGGGCCCTTTAAATGAACTACAGCCTCACACACAGCCCCGTTTTACCATAAGCCTTTAAGAGAACAGGGAAGTCACGTTTTATGCCATTACCTCTTCGCACTTAAGTCTTCAAATGGAGTTTTATGTGCACTCTTTAGGCACCAGGTTCATCCGATACACTAAAAAGGGTCCCTCTAGAAAGAACATAATCAAAAAGTCTGGTGGGAGACAGAGTGGCCGTCAAAACCATGTGACAATCATGAAATAGGTTCACATTACTCAGAATCCTGATAATTTAACAGCTGGAGGACAGGTCAGAATCCTATGTGGAATTTGCTGTCTTGTTGTTCTTGTTTATGGTTCTTGTTTAATCTTTAATTACTGGGCTTATCTGAAACAAAAGCCAGAACAAAGATCCGAATCTTCTCTGTCAGCACATTAATTAACAAAAGTCTGGAGCTACACGACCGGTCAAAAGTTTGGACACACCCTCTCGTTCAGTGTTTTTGTTTTTTATGCCACTTTCTACATGTTATACACAAACAGAAGACATCAAATATATGAAGCAAGATACATGGAATTAATTAATTATGGAGTTAACTCATTTTTTATTCAAATTCTGAAAATGGCCACGCTTTGCTTTGTCAAAAAAATATTTAGTAGAGCTGCTTAACTTGTTTTCTTTACTACATAATTCCATATCTCTTGTTTCATATATTTGATGTCGTCTGTGTGTATTTAAAATGTAGAAAGTTGTTAAAATAAAGAAAAAAAACACTGAATGAGAGGGCCAAACTTTTGACTGGTGTGTAGAGTCAAGGACAGTGTGGGAACATTTCTTCTTTCATAAGAGCTGGTTTCCGTAGCAACAGAAAGCTAACATGTTTTGTACAATGTGCTCGTTCCTAATAGTACAGGTGCCTGGAAATGATGTTACCATTGACTCGCGCCAGATCCTGAGTCAAACAGGGTTTTTCCTGGTTAAGTTGTTAAATCAGACCTATTCTGCAAAATGGACTTTTCAGAGCTATTAAACATGTTCTAGTCGTTTCTTCTCATTGAGCCTCTGAAGTTGTATTTGGAGTGATTCATGTTTGAGTAAATCTTTAATCGCTTATTTTCAAGACATCATTTTGTCGATCAACCCTTGTTTTCACGCCCACTGTGACGTACACGCCCACTGTGACGTACACACTTCCTTCTCCAGTTTTATTTTCTTAATCGGTGATACTTGTAGGATTCGGCAGCGTTGCGTCGTCATTTTGGTACAAATGAAAAAAAAATCCACTACTCGCTTGTGTGATGTGCAGCTGTCCGGCGCTTTGTTGTGACGACGTTTACGGCGACGTCAGCTCCCACTGGGCACCGCAGTTTTCTAACGCGGAAGTCAGCGGATTTGTTTCTTTTATTAAGTTGTTTTAGATGAATATTGTGATTTAAAATGTGCAAATTATAACAAAATAATCCACGAGTGTCAGAGATTAGAACTATAGACACACAAACACAATAGGGAGGATTTAAGTTAATTTTAAAAGGGTATTATGCACATTTTTTTTAAGTGGATGGTCCAAAACCTTCTTTTTTCCGCTAGCATTAGAAAAAGATTTGATTGACAGCGTTGCTAAGCGCCCGCTCCCTGCTAAACCAGCGGTGCGGGCGGGAAGGAGCATTACCTTCAACAGCCTCGCTCCAGATTGGCTCTTTGGTTGCTACGCTACTCGAGGTCAGAATTCCAAATATGGAACTCTGCTCCAAATTGGCCCCTATAACTGCTCTGGCCTCGATGAGCTTCATTTGGAGCCAAACGCTGTGGGTGACGTCACACTCACTCAGTCCACTTCTTTATACAGTCCATGTTCTTGACACTATATTTTACCATTACAAAATAATACGAGTAATAGTAATAGTTGTACAAGTATTATTCTTACATATTTCCTTTAAATTTCAAGCAAATTATGCCCGATTAAACTCCCATCACAATCATAAGCTCCCCGTATGCGCAAAACGTCCCAATTAAAGATCTTTTTAAAATCCGCACGTGTGTGTGTCCTCGTCAGCTGCGGTTTTAAACTCGCAGGGTCATTCTAGAAAACAAGAAAGAAAAGCCCAGCTGCGAAATATCCCGTTTAGCCAGTTCCTGTTTGCAAAGCTGCTCACTCAACCTGAAAGACACGGGAACACTGGACAGGCCACGGGGTCAGAGTTCATCTCGTGTCACAGTTCTAACACTGGTCACTGGCACCCGCACCATAACAGGAAGGGCCCAGCCGACAGCGGGGGAAGTGGAAAGGGACCAAACAGGAGGCGAAGGCGTAAGGTATCAATGAACTAGACAAGAGACACACGCTGACAGCTGTAGGTCACGGAGCTGCCTTTTTTGAGAGAATTTCCTGGGAGTAGCACCAAAGATGTTTTCCTTATCCTGTTTTTTTTTAGATTCTGCTCAGCTAAAGAGCCAACATATTTGTACAACGTTCCTTTCAACTATAAAACAAATAGGACGATATAACGGTATTCACCCCGTTCATCTAATGGACCAGAACTCAGAACGAATCGCTGAGGTTACGAGGAAATGAGGGAGGACTCCAAAATGTCTGGCTCCTATTGACTCGCATTTTGATTTTAGTGTTCTATTTTCAAACACTGTTCCATCTGTTGATTATGGAAGTGTTGAGTGAGTGGTGAGGTCAGCCACACGGGGAGTGGTTCGTGTCTGCGTTTACAGCGTCTATCGGAGCTAATGGGGGTTTCGGTTCCTGTTTATAATCTCATCTTTCGAATATGGCCGTGTCTTCTCCAACTGTCTGTCTTGTACAAATTGACAGGTGCATCATTAATTATTTCTAGTCACACTTGGAAAGATTTGCAGGTGCATGAAGCCAAACGGGACATATTAACACTTAAAATTATAATAAAATGACCACTTTTCTGTATTCTGTAGCAGGCGTGGGACGATGTTGAAATTTGGTGTCACGATTATCTTCGCCAAAATATTGCGATTTACGATTATTTCAGGATATTTATTAAAGTTGCTGACAGTTTAAAATGTTCTGGATATGAATAACTATAATTTTAATATTTTTTTAAAATTATGAATATGATAAATAGTCACTCAAAGACACTCAAAGCGCTTTACATCAAGGAACCACTCACCCGTTCACTCACACACCTTCATACACCAGTGCACACAGACACTGGGGGCGAGGTGGGTTAAGTGTCTTGCCCAAGGACACAACAACAGCATTCATCTGTGGGAGCTGGAATCGCACCGCCAACCTGTGGGTCAAGCACAAAATGCTCTGCTCCACCTTGTGATGTCATGAAGCGGTAGTTTTCAAGTTAACAGCTCCTTTTACGTTTAGTTCAGTAGAGATTGGAAATTCCAGGGCTGAAATGATCCAAATGATTCTAGTGAAAACACAGTGGAGCACTTCCTGTATTACCACATGACATCACGAGGTGGAACTGAGTGTTTTGAAAGAAGAACTCATGACATCACGGGTGGAACTGAGTGTTTTGAAAGAAGAACTCAGCCTAAATATGCAGGATTTGTGCGCTAAACATGTGTGAATGAAGCAAAACACAACTCGTCTGGTCTGTTTGTGATGAGGAAACAACAGTAGAACAGATCAGAAAACAGCGTAATATGGGGCTTTTAAAGTTCAAACATTAACATGTCTTGAGCCTACATCAGTCAGTAAATAGAGTTATTCCATCCAATTAAAATCCAGAATAACAACCAGAATATCAACTGAACCGATATCATGGAACTGATCCAGCAAATCTCCCTGGATCGGCGCCAGTATTTGATCCCAGTATTGTATCTGTGCATCCCTTTTCCTCATTATGTCTTTTTTTCTCTCTTTCCAGGTGTCGTTCTTTCTGTTCATCGTTTTCGTCGTTTACACCATGCTCCCTTTCTCCATGAGCGGGGCCATCATCGCCAGCGCCGTCACCTGCCTCTCACACACAGTTACTCTGAGCTTGTGCCTGGCCAGCGTCACCGAGCTGGAACATTTAGTGTGGCAGGTGAGACTTGAGATTTACAGATGTGCTGCGGTCGAGACATAGACTGTATATGTAAATGGACGTAGCTAACCCGCTAGCCGCCGCGTTCCAAACAGGAAGTGATCATGTGCGCGCTTCTAGCTCCATCAACTGGTTCCAATTCACTTTCTGTTGAAAAGCCGTGTCCCCTCTCTCTGTACCTGCTGCTGTCAGACTCGTCGTTTTGGTCTTAAATGTTCGTATTAACCCTCTACATGATCCTGGGGTTTTTATTTCGCTATTGCGTCTGTAAATCAAGATATGAACGTTAATAAGAAACAACTCGGCTGCCTTCTTTCCTCGAGGTCGCTCCCGCTAGCGTTCAACAGTTCGCTCCAGATTGGCTCTTTGGTTTCTATGATACTCGCGGACAGAACTCGGCTCCAAATCCGCCCTCATAACTGCTCCAGCCTCGATGAGCTTCATTTGACTGGAGCCGAACGCTGTGGGTGACGTCACACTCACTCAGTCCACTTCTTTACACAGTCTATGGGTCGAGATTAGCCTGTAGCTAGCGCTCTATTCGAAAGAGAGGTGGAGTAAATGATGGGTTCATTTAGCGCTAACTGCAGTGCAAGGGTTAGTTTAGCGGAGTAAAATTGGCAAAGATGTTTCATGGTCCATTTAAAAAGATGAGATACAACGTTTTAATAAGGTCTAGGTTGTAAAGTGCAGAGCTCATCATGTATCATGGTGACACTGCATTTTCGCTGAAGTCTCCAGAGGGCGATAGAGCTCCTTATGCTCATACATATTTTGTAGTTTTGGGGATTTGCAGTAGTAAAATAATCCACATAATTTGTATTTGTTGTTCCGGCAGAGGTTGGAGCACAGCGCGTATTAAGAGATTTGTATTCACAGCGGAACAAAAACATCTCACACATTGGCATTTTGGTTTAACATTGTAAGTCTGCAGCATATTGTTTGCACATTGGGGCAACAAAAGACAGGTAAAGTGTATTGGTACATATACAAACCATATTCATTCATACACAAACCATATTCTTGGTCTTATTTCTCAGACTCAGAGTTAGGCCTGTCACGATAACACATTTTGAAGCATGATCTACATTGTGTCCATAAAGTCTCTATACAATTTAAAACATTTATTACAAAGGCAGTTGATCAGATATATTAATCAGACTTGTTCTATTGTACTCGGTGGTTTCCAAAGTGTTTTACCTCATTTAGAAATCCTCTATATGGGCTCCATTAGTCACATGAGGCACATCAAGACGGGACTGGATTTCTTGCCGTGTTCACCGCAGCAGAGCCTCATCAATGGTTCAGTCACATCTGTATCTTTAGTTCAGTAATGTCCCGTATCTTTGTTCGATACACGACGTCTTTAACACAGCCCCGTAGAAAGAAATCCAGAGGCGTGAGATCTGGAGAACAAGGTGCAAACGGAATTAGTCCATCCCTTCCAGTCCAACGGTCTGGAAATGTTTGATTGAGGAACTCACAAACGTGCAGAGCCCAGTGTGGTGGCACCATCTCGCTGGAAAATTCTGGTTGGTTGAAGGTCCTGCAGTTGTGATGCCACAGATTCAGTCATAAGGTCGAGGTCGACATCTGCAGTAACTGATCTGAAGAAAAATGGACCAATAATTGACCAAAAATGCAATGTGATTAAAAACTTCTATAACCACTGAGTACAATAGAACAAATTTAATTCATATATCTTATCAATTACCTTTCTAATTACATTTAAAAATTGTATAGAGACTTTATGGACAGCCTGTATTACAGAGATATACTGCGATAAACGATAATATTGAAACTACTTTACACTGATACAATAACAGTAATGCAAGATAATCCCAGTGACCCATTTTAAAAAGACAGTCTCATTAAAAGGCAAATAATTAAAACAATTAAATACCAGAATGAAGCAACAATTAGCCATAGAACCTACTTTTTCAACCCTCTACAGCTCAGATCTTATCGTCTCACAGCTAAAACACCCAAAATCTCCCCACTTTTCCAAAGAAAATGTTCACACGATACATATTGAGCCCCAGAATCTCTTGTTCCAGCTTTTACATATTGAACGATAAGTCGATATAGTGATTATTGTGACAGGCCTACCCAGAATGCAACGGAAAAGCTCTCCAATAACAAAGTGAAGACATTCGGTGCCCTTGGTCTCAACCCCAAGGCCACGTCTTTAATATGCAGAGCCACACTTCAGAGGGCTGAGGTAGAGAGCTCTGTTTAATCGCGTGCTCCTGTAGCTCTAACAATACACAGCTCTGGGTTGTGGCCCTGAATAACACAGTGTTCATAACCTTTTAAACCTTCATTTGTTGCGTTTGTGTGTCGACAGATTTTGGCAAACGTCATAATTTTTACTTGTGGAAACTTGGCGGGAGCTTATCATAAACATCTGATGGACTTGGCCCTCAGGCAGACCTACCAGGACACCTGCAACTGCATCAAGTCCCCCATTAAACTGGAGTTCGAGAAGCACCAACAGGTATGTGGATATTACATTATATATTATTATTTATAACGTTTGACTGTATATTGAGTCTTGAGCGTGGAGCATAGACTGTGTAAGGAAGTGGACTGAGCGAGTGTGACGTCACCCACAGCGTTCGGCTCCAGTCAAATGAAGCTCATCGAGGCCAGAGCAGTTATAGCGGCGAATTTGGAGCCGAGTTCCATATTTGGAAGTCCGGAACCGAGTGTCATAGCAACCACAGAGCCAATCCGGAGCGGGCGCTTAGCAAGGCTGTTAATCAAACCTGTTGCTAACGCTAGCGGGAGCGACCTCTGGGAAAAAAAGGCGCCTGATTCATCTGTTATTAATGTTCACATCTTGATTTACGGACCCGATAGTGAAATAAAAACCCCAGGATCATGTAGAGGGTTAATACGAACATTTAAGACCAAAATGACAAGTCTGACAGCAGCAGTTACAGAGTTATACACTAGAAAGTGAATTGGAGCCAGAGTTGATGGAGCTGGAAGTGTGCACATTATCACTTCCTATTAGCAGGTTAGCTATGTCCGTTTATATACGTATACAGTGTATGGTATGGAGGCTTTATGCAGTGACATTTGGCGTAACATTCGGAGCTCTGCTTTGACATTAGCCATTCCTGCGACTGGGGATCTGACACTCAAACTCGGCATTAGCAGATGGTCTGTTAATCTGGGGACGTTCAGGGTTTATATGGGCCAAGATGCTAAATTATTTATGTGGGTTTATAGTTTCTCCAGTGGTCTTCAACTGGTCTGATTGTGGGACCCAGTTTCATTCCTGATCATTTCATTATGCCCCATTTCATCAAGTAGGTTAGCTTTCTTTCCATCCCAAAATATCTTTCCCATGACCTTTTTGGCGCACGTTTTCTAACCCTGCTTTTCCTACTAACGATGCAAAAACATGTTAGCATAGATGAAAACGGTTAAAAGCTGCACTATGGAACATTTTAGTGGAGTATCTGCTGTCTTTTTGTACAAATGGAGATCTTATTGCTTCGCCTGGATTATGCAAAATAGATAGAAAAATAGAAAATAGAAAAATAGAATGCCGTACTGTGGAACATTCCAGACGAAGCAATAACATCTCCATGAAGACAAGCAGGTAGCAGACCCTCCATCAGAAAAGTTGCATAGTGCGGCTTTAATTCTTAGTAAGAATAGAACATAAACTGTATAAAATGTAGTTGGTGCGTTTTGATTGCTCTGATATCACACCTGTCTTAACTCAGTTGAACTCAAGGTTATTTCTAAAGCACATTAAAAACAACTTCATAAAAGTCAACAAAAAACCAATATACAGACAACACGAAACATAGGAAAAGAACAAGAAAACACCGAGATGTCCTGTGTAGTTAGTGTTAAATGCCAGGGAGAAGAGGTGGGTTTCAGTCTAGTCTTAAACTGCGTTAAGGACTGAGAGGATCCGACAGGTAGAGGGCGCTGTTTCATAGTCTGGGTGGGCTGCAGTAACTCCCTCAAATAAAGAGGACCCATAGAGCGCAGACTGGACCCACAGAGTCGCACATTTAAACACAATAACATTTTGAACTGACCCGACATGAAACACACTGGACCTTCTGAAAGTGCTGCAGGGAGCCAGCCCCACATAAGAAGAATTACACTTAATCCAGACGCGACGTGACAAATGCCTAGTTTTTAATTACTATTTATAACTGACAAATTAACACAATATAATTAGAGTGTCTTTCTATTTACCTGGCGCCTCTCATCATCTTTTAGCCTTGTTTGTTTCGCAGAGTTGTTTAGTAGCTCATATCCCACTCGCTGTAATGCAATTTTACCCGTTCTGTAATCAACACACAATAGTTAAATGAAGCCTGCTCTGTATCAGCCTGTGTGTGTCGTGCTCACACTAGAGTACTTCTGAATGAGGTTTGGGGCTGTGGAGGGGTCTATTTTTAGCCCCTCTCCCCAACCCTCTCCTCCACCCTCCCCCCAACCCTCTCCCCATCCTCTCCTCCATCCTCTCCCCAACCCTCTCCCTACTTAATTTGCTGCTGTGTTTTAGGAAATGAGCCCGAGGCGTGTGAACAATGTAATGACCCTCTCCACCGTGAGTCGCATTTATGACTCACGCCCCCTCAAGCCGCACACGCGCGCACACACGGACACATACACACACGC
>JACM01032436.1:0-17760 GCA_000787095.1 Periophthalmodon schlosseri
AGTATTGCTAACGCTATGATGCACAATAACAAAAGACCCAGTCAGACTGCTAACACACACGCCACCCCCTGCAAGTGCACTCATTCTGGGGTAATCTCACGCAAAATTGGGTCACCACTATTCCTCCATAGTCCTTAAAAACATAGCATTTTTGGCTAGCTCTTTCTTCTACTGGTATTGACTTGCTGCTAGCGGTTAATACATGCTAATTTAAGTGGGTTTTGTTGATTGAAGTGGGCTTGCATCCCTTGGGAATAAAGGAGAGCTTTTTTTTTTTCCCCCAAAGACGCTGGCTAGCTGGTGGGCGGTAACGCTAGGGCTATTAGCGACACAATAAGAGTGACAAGCTAGGAGCACACTAATTGGACTGTATTGTTGTAAGTGATTTGAGAGCTAGCTTGCCAAAATATAGCCTTGTTGTAGCATTTAGCATTTTTCTTTTCCAATTTGCTAGCGTATTTCTTTTAAATCATAGCCACGGGGCTGTTGGTTTTTTTGATGGCTTAAAATAGAAGACCAGAGAGGGGGAGGAGTAAGAGGGAGAGGATAGACTGATGCAAGGCGACACATTGCAGGTTGAAAACATTAGATGCTAGTAGCAGTAATACTAGAATCATAATTTAGCTAGCTTTCTGTAAGCGACAATTTGGCTAACGGTGATGTAATGCTAAGTTAACGTTTCTAATTGGTTGAGCCAAATCTCTTAAATTGAACTTGGCGTTTTTATTTCCTCAACAGGAGATCAACAATGTGCTAAAGGGAGCATTGGAGAGACTGCGTGTGGAAGAGCAACAGTTCAGAATGACTCCGGTAAACCAAAAGTAAGTTTAAGTTCATGCTTTGAATATTGGTCTTAATTGTGAATAGCCTATACTATAAGTTGACATAAATACAATGAAGAAGAAAGCAACTTGAAAACTCCTAAACCATTTAATACAGCTATTTATTGTAGGCTTTATTAGTTCCTCAATAAATCAGTGCAAAACTTTTAAAGGTGCACTATATAATTTTCTGAGGGGTCTGCATTAATCTTCTTTAATTGCATAAACATCTGTAATTGTATAAATGCAAATTGCATACATTTAATGCCATACTGTGGAACATCCCAGGCAAAGCAATATTAGCACAGAGACAAGCACAGGGCAGACTCCCCACTCCCATTAGAAAAGTTACATTGAGAAGGACTAAATGACAGCATCTTAAATACTCTAAATATACCCCAAGTTTAAGCATTTGTCAGTTAACAAACAACTGAATATTGGACAGAGTTTGAAAGTGCTTTTTAACTGCTGATGTTAGAACATTACATTCGTATGCATACGTTCCCATACAATAGATTTTCATTTTTCATTCATTTTCAATAAAGTAGATGACAAATATAGCATGATTTGTCTAGGAATTAAGCAGATATGACAAGTGTAAATGTTTGTAAAAACTGAAGCTGATTGGATGCTGCTGTGGTGATGTCATCAGGTGGAGACAGTTTTTAGTGTATTGACGATGCACTACCCTATTTTTCAACAAAAACAAAACAGGGTAACAGTAAGTCGGGGTTGGTTTTAGACAGTTTAAATATAACTACTTTAAATATATACATCAGATTGAATGGTGACTGCTAATAGAAAGCAACAATATGCTATTTTCAATTGACTTTTTGTGATTTGTGTTTTTAAATCTTTTGTTTTGGTACAGACAACAAAACCTTTCCCGTCTATTGCACTCATTGCTTACATAATCAAGAGCATTGATTAATATTTATTGTGATCCATATGAATACAAATGCAAATACTGTTAAAGTCAAAACAGTTGAAGTTTATTGCTTTAATTACATGATGTTTTATTCATTTTTAGAGTTTAAAGTTGTATTGCGTAACTTGGTAACCGGGAAGTCTGCTACCTGCTTGTCTTCAGGATGATGCTATTGCTTTGCCTGGAATGTTCCACGGTATAGCATTAAACTTATCTTTTTTGCGTTTATTCAATTGCTGGTGTTTTTACTGCAAAACTAAAACCTTGAAAATGTATTCTCATTGGGAGTGGGCTTGCCTCTCCACAGATCTGACCTTTAACATGTTAAATGCCATATCGTGGAACATTCAAGTTATAATATATTGGCAAAGCAATAATTTCCACCACAGATACAAGCAGTAAAGTTGCATAGTGCATCTTTAACATAAAAATGGTTGGAAAAAAATCACAGTAATTAGTAAAAAAGGAAACACAATTCAACCAACCAAACCTGTGTCACCTTGATAACCATAAACCTGCCTCAAATACAGTAATGTGATGCACATAATAAACCATAATCTTTTGACATTTAAAGTTGTTAATCCCTGTATTAACAAAAAGTCCCATTCTAGAATGTGACAGATGGTGGCTTCCATTGACTACCATTATAACAGCGCTGTGTATTTCAATAGGACCACGCAAACAGATGGTACTGCAGGAAGCAAACGAGACTTTATTTATATTTCAAAGACTGGGAGATATTTGAACTCTTAAATTGGGTTTTACATATTAAATGAAAGCTTGCAGTGAGCTCTCCATTTGGTAAAATATATATTAAAAAAATCTGTTATTTGAGTTATTGATAAATAACAAGTCCAAAGTCCTTCTAACATGATTTTTGAATGCTATGTTGTAGAATAAATTGTAGTAGCCCGAGTAGCTGAAAGAAAAGGCATGATATTGGAGTTGTAACCAGTGGTGGAACGTAACAAAGTAAAAGTAGTAAAGTACAAATTTTTGGTATCTGTACTTCATTTATCATTTTAAAGTGGATACTTTTTACTTTTACTTCACTACATTTGAGAGCAGGTATCTGTACTTTCTACTCCACGACAGTTTTGAACTGGACTGAAAAGTAAAAGTATTTTTTAATATTGTTTGAGACCTGCTGAAAAGGCTGAGGGTTTATTTTAACACGTTCATAGTTTGAGCAAAAAAAAAATATATACAAATAAAAACAAAATGAAATGATTTTTTTCTTTTGAACAAAATTCTTCACAAATCTGTAGCAAAAGCACTACACTTTTAGTTCTCAAAATCTGTTTGAAATACTTTTACTATTTACTCTTTAAGTACATTTTTAAACTGGTACTTTAGTACTTTTACTTAATTAGATTCCACTACTGCAAACAATTCAACTCAAACATGTTGTTCATATTGATATTTATTAACAAAAACAGTTACACACCCACCTGGACACATTCAGTGGGTAGAGTGGACACAACAGCTGAAGAAACATGACACAGCCAACATTTGGGTCAGTCAGTTAACAAATATTTCTGACAGATAAGCCACTGTCTATTTTTTATTTTTATTTTTTTATATCTACATATGTTTGATGTCTTAATATATTTTTCTAGTGATAAATGATGAGCAAAAATAGATCCTTACCTCAAACAAAATTGTGCTTCGTGGGTGTTACATCTTCTCTACAAAAAATAAATAAATACGTTAAAAAGTGATCAACTTGACTTAACTGACTTGATCAAACGTGTTAATTACAACAATAATGCACATATTAATTTCAAATTTAAACGAACATATTAAAAAGACATTGCAAACACAGAGACTGAAATGTGTCTTACCAAATCATCAAATACAGGTTTAAACAGGTTTCCAATCCGGAAAGCCATGGTTGTTGTGTAACCTGAGGAGGTTAATGTCCCTTCTATAATAAATTCAAGAGCCGGATCTTCCTATACGTAGACTACGTAAGCCCGTACAACTTCATAGAATATAATCCAGTGAAGAAATTATGTCCACAAAATAATGTCGATTCTGCTGCAGGAAAATATTCCAAACGTGAAATCTGCTCCCTGCTCCGTTATTATTGGTAATTGGTTGATACTACAATGGTGAGAGTGGTCGTAAAGATTCTGCGATCTGGGGCTTCAGTGATCCACAAAACCAACGTTGATTGTCAAGTTAGGTGTCAATCAGAAGATAACATTTGGGTTTAGCAGGCTTCAGTGATCCACAAAACCAACGTTGATTGTCAAGTTAGGTGTCAATCAGAAGATAACATTTGGGTTCAGCATTGGGCAGCACAGTTATCACTGTATGAACTATATTCTGCCGGATATCAACAATAAACAAAGTCTGATCCGTAACTCTCCACAGGAACGTGCCAGAGTGCGCCTCATCCATGCGCACAGATGAGATGCTAATGTGTGCACATCTTATATTTTTACCTACAATAATGCAAACTGCAGAATAAAACAACACCTTTCAAACAATAGACAAATGAAGTCTAATTCATACAGCTAAACACAAATGTGCCAGAGTGCATGGTTCGAGAGAATGCAGAAGCAATGCTAACGATTACACATGATATATTTTACCTACAATGATGTCAATAGTAAAATAAACCATGCTTACCGATCGAGAACAGCATCCAATCCATCAAAAAATAAGGTCCTCTACTCCTGAGTCCACCGTGGAATCTTCACTCTTTGACACGAACCGCTCCGGGTCCGAGATGCCTCTAGCATAACTTGTACAAATATCCACAGTGTCTTCGATTGTGTACTTCCTTTGTTTTGTCTGTTTCGTCATGTTTAGAACTCAAAACTGTTGCAAAACAACTGTGCGTAAAATGCGCATGAATTACGTAGTCCCTGGATCCACTCAGCTTTGTTTACGCACTCGATAAGCTCTGTCTGTTTACGGAAAAGCATGGCATGCGATACATCGTTGTGTTCCGCTGCTCATTGGCTGTAAGGGGTAAACGTTACTGACCTTGTGTAATGTAACTGGTTGATTCTACAAGGGGGAGAGTGGGGCATAAACTTTCAATCATCTGTAGCACTGATTCGCTGTCTGAGGCTCCAGTAACCCATAACCCCCACCTTATTGTTCAACCTTGGTGTCAATCACAAGCTAACACGTATGTTTAGCATGAGAAGCAAAGTTAGCACTGTCTGTTTATTATGCCTGAAATCGACATAAGAAATGCAAAAAAGTGACGGAGCAGATTTCACGTTTGGAACACTTTCCTGCCGCAGATTCGACATGGAGGGTCTAACTTATTTTGTGGACATAATTTCTTCAATGGATTATATTCTCTAGACCTGTACGGAACGACCGAGACCAACTTTCTGGGAATATGTTGATGTCTAACAGAACCAGAACCCTCAAAGGTAAGTGAAGTCCAAATCCAAAAAAAACGGCTTTCCTGTCAGCACTGTGGTGATTGCAGGTGAAAATGGTTTGCATATTCAAAAAGACGAGCGCCGTAGCTTTCATTTGATGTGTAGATTGTTTGCGTGGGTGACGCAGAAGTATATGAACATTGCTGTAGAGTTGTAAAGTAGGGCCGTTGGATCGATAACAGGTTAAACATAAAATGTCTGTTCTTGGTCTTGGATTTTGCGACTTATATATGTTTTTTTTCCTCATTATTATGCATTTTTTGGCTGGTGCGACTTATACTCCGGAGCAACGTATAGTCCGGAAAATACGGTACATCTCGGATGACGCAGGCCAAGATAACAAGGACTGAGCTGGCAGTGTGCCTTCAGTTACAGCACAGAGATGGAATTTCTGTAACACTATAGATCAGGGGTGCCGAAACGTTTTACCTTAGTGGAGTGAAATTAATATGTATTAGCATGCCGAGGGTCAATCTTAATTATGTGCTACATTAAGTAAGATTATCTGCAAAGATATTTATGGTTAAATGTTTTCTTAATGTTGTGTTTTTAAGGGAACAGATTTAATCTTTGCAACTATAGAAAGTGTTTTAAGTGTAAAATTGAATCAAAATGGATACTCCTTATAAATCTCATAACCTCCACTTTGGGCACCCCTGCTATAGATTATTCTTGACAATGTGCTTGAAAAGTTGTAAAACGTTCAAATATGTTTTATTAATGGGTTGAGAAATTGTTGTACAAGTGTTTTGCAAACTGTGTTTGAGAAAATCTAAAGTCTTCTGCATTAAAGCTACCATCTGGACCTTTATTTGAGTTTTTGTTACCGGTGGATGTCAGATGTGAAACCTCACAGTAAGAATGCATGCTTTTCAAGGTATTTTTGAGCAATAAAACAGCTGTTATATAAATAAGAGAAAATAGCATCTCCATGGATACATGCAGAAAAATTACAAATTGCACCATTAAGAAACTAAATTACTCAAAGATCCACCTTGATAATTAATTAAATTATTTTTTTTTACATTATATTATCACTGCACGTTTCAATTGGACTATGTGACCAGATGGACACTCCAGGAAGCAAATATATTTATATTATTTATTATAATTTTTTTTCATGTTTTGGTCTTGAGTTTGTTTGGACCGTAGTATCGTAGCAGTGTCGCCATCTGCCCCATTGCTTCCAAAGGCCCCCTCCCTCTTCGTGTTTGTGTATCTCAGTGGGATGTGAAAACGGGAGGTATTCTGCATATTAGCATGCTGCGTGACTAACAAGGCGAGGGTGACTATTAATGAGGCTGTTTGCGATGCCATGTATTTGTTTATTTATTTAAATCTGACAAAATTTACACATCAGATACATCTTTTTGTCCTCATGTATTAGTTAATTACATATGCACCAGTCAAACATAACATTACAACTACTGACAGGTGAGATTATAACACAGAAATTCTCTTTATCTCTCCAGGTTTAGACTTGGGTTAGACCTGGTTTTGTCCTTGTTTAGACCTGGTTTAGTCCTGGAATCCTGGTTTAGTCCTGTATTCCTGGTTTAGTCCTGGAATCCTGGTTTAGTCCTGGAATCCTGGTGTAGGCCTGGTTTAGTCCTGGTTCAGTCCTAAATTAGGACCTGGTTTGTCCTGGTTTAGCCTGGCTTAGTTTTGATTTAGACCTGGTTTAGTCCAGAATACTAGTTTAGTCTTGGTTTAGTCCTAGTTTGGTCCTTGTTTAGTTCTAGTTTAGTCCTGGTTTATTTCTAGTTTAGTCCAGGTTTTATTCCTAGTTTAGTCCTGGTTTATTCCTAGTTCATCCTGATTTAGTCCTGGTTTAGTCCTGGTTTAATACCTGGTTTAGTCTCTGGTTTAGGCCTAGGTTAGATCTGGTTTAGTCCTGGTTTATAGCGGGGTCCCCTCTCCACAGATCTGACCTGTAACTTGGCCTGATGGTGTCACCTATTCCAGGCAAAGCAAAAACATCTCCATGGAAACAATCAGGTCTTCCACCTTCCACCAGAATCATTGCGCAGTGTGCCTTTAAATTGCTTTATTAAAATGTAAAAAATTCCAGTTTTTTTGAACATTTACTAACATTTAAATCAGACATATTGTGCTCTATAGTTATAATTTATGACACCCGTGGATCATTATGTTATAATTTGCACATTCTAAATCACAATATTCATCTAAAGTGACTTAATAAAAGAAACAAGTCTGCTGACTTCTGTGTTAGAAAACTGCGGTGCCCAATGGGAGCTGACGTCGCCGTAAACGTTACCACAACAAAGCGCCGCATGCTGTCGGCACCCCTATGGATAGCTGCACATCACACTAGCAAGCAATGGATTTTTTTATTTGTACCAAAATGACTCCGCAATGCTGCCGAATCGCACGCGTATCACCAAGTTAAAAATAAATAAAAATGGGCGTGTACCGGTGGAGGTGAAAACGGGGGTAGATTGGAGCAATGTCATCTTGAAGGCATGAGAATAACTATTACTCAAACGTGCATGAATCACTCTAAATACAATTTTGAGATGAGAAATGAGAAGGGAAACAACTATAATATGGTTAAAAGCTATGAAAAGTTGATTTTGCAGAATAGGCCTGCTTTAAACGTGAATATATTTTCTATCTCACCCTTAGTGACTTTGCTTGTCTTTGCCCTCTGCTTGTTTACCATTAGCCAAAGTTAATTTGGCATTTTTATCCTGGCGTGCTGAAACCTTGCCACTGTAATTTAACGGTAATGGATGTAAATGCAATGTGCGCTTGTGTATTTGAATTCAATTTGTAGCATGTGAAGGATGTGAGTCTATGAGGAGGCAGGAGATGTAGTAATAACAATGCAAATATGTGTTTAAACCAGGACTAAACCAGGACTAAACCAGGACTAAACCAGGACCACGCTCGGGCCTATGGAGGTTAATGAGAGAGAAAGGACATTGGTAGAAAATAGGGCCCAGTAATGATGCGAGATAGGACTCACCTTGGATTCATGAACCAAAAGACATTTAACATTAAGAAGAATTGGTTTAGGTTCATGGTGATGTAGACTTGCTGCAGTGGGTAGTACTCAGTTACATTTACTAAAGTACTTAAAAAAATACTTCAGAGTAGTTTCAGGCATGATACTTTACTGCTACTTAAGTAATATTTTACCAATCTAGCTTTTTCAGTTTCGATATTGATACTTTGGCTTTTGATATCTGCCGATACACAATATTAACCAATATCAGTGTGAGGACTGAAAAAGGCATTTCTTTTCCATCAATACACAGTTAACTTACTACAGAATTGATCCACTTGTGTTATTAACCCAGCAGATAACAGCTTTGTATAAATACGACTTCAAGACTTTCTAGGCCAACATCAGCCTGTAAATAGCCTTATTACATCCAATTAAAAGCGCAACCATGGTATCGGCTGAACCGATATAGTGGAAAGGATACCTGATCCAGCAAATTTTTCAGTATTGGCGCTGATATTCGATACCTGTATCGGTATTGGTGTATCCCTATATATTGTACAGTGTAACAGTACTCTTACGTTTTGGTTCCTCTTCCCACTGTAAGTCTACAAATGACAAAAGCCTTATGTTGACAATATGAAATAATTTGACCTAAGGTCGCCTCAGTCATATTTAGGACAGTTCACACCTTAGGCTAGTTCAGTGAACTAATAATAGATTTTCCTTACTGTAAATAACTCGGATATGTTAGTTTCACTGTAGTTGACTTTCTTCAGAGAGGTTAAAAATAACCCAGGATTAAACCGGGACTTGATCAGAGACTGAAGCAGGGACTGAAGCAGGGACTGAAGCAGGGACTGAAGCAGGGACTGAAGCAGGGACTGAAGGCACCAAACCAGGCACCAAACCAGGCACCAAACCAGGCACCAAACCAGGCACCAAACCAGGCACCAAACCAGGCACCAAACCAGGCACCAAACCAGGCACCAAACCAGGCACCAAACCAGGCACCAAACCAGGCACCAAACCAGGCACCAAACCAGGCACCAAACCAGGCACCAAACCAGGCACCAAACCAGGCACCAAACCAGGCACCAAACCAGGCACCAAACCAGGCACCAAACCAGGCACCAAACCAGGCACCAAACCAGGCACCAAACCAGGCACCAAACCAGGCACCAAACCAGGCACCAAACCAGGCACCAAGCCAGGCACCAAGCCAGGCACCAAGCCAGGCACCAAGCCAGGCACCAAGCCAGGCACCAAGCCAGGCACCAAGCCAGGCACCAAGCCAGGCACCAAGCCAGGCACCAAGCCAGGCACCAAGCCAGGACTAAGCCAGGACTGAATCAAGATTAAACCAGAGCTAAAATGTTCACTGCTTATATCTTCCACTAACAGAAGCCAGGGCATATTTTTATTATTTTAAATACTACAAGCCTATTTCCTGTATACATTGCTATTTCTTGAATTCCTGTTTGTTCTGTTGTATTTTGTCTAGTCCTGTCTCTCTCGTCCTTCCCAATATCAAAAGATTTCTTTGTTTTTTCCTAGCTCTTGTTTATGCCTTCTTTTAAGAGCAGGGGATTATTAGACCAGCCACTATGCCCTCCTCTGCTCTGTTCTTTTGTAGTACATTGGCTGTCTGAGATGAGTTTTGATAAGAGTGAAGTAGCCACCTGTGACTCTCTTCTCTGCAGACCAAAGCATTACCTGGACCTGTTGATTTGGGTTTATATCAGGGCAGCCTCTAGAAAAATGTGAATCAACAACGGTCTAAGATGGTAGGTGTAAATCAGAGAGAGAGGGGCTATGTGAAAGTAAATAACCCAGGACCAAACCCAGGACCAAACCCAGGACCAAACCCAGGACTATAGGACTAAATCAGGACTAAACTAATACTTGACTAGTACTAAACTAGGATTAATTCCAGGGACTAAATCTGGGAAAAATAGTACTAAACTAGGACTAAACCCAGGAGTAAACCCAAGGACTAAATCGGAGAATTAACTAGCACTAAACTAGGACCAAACTAGGACTAAACCAGGACCAAGACTTGTACTTGACTAGGACTAAACCCACACTAAACCAGGCCTAAACTAGTACTAAACCAGGACTAAACCCAGGGCTTAAACCCAGGGACTAAATCGGGAATAAACTAGTACTAAACTATGACCAAACTAGGATAAAACCAGGACAAAGCTAGTGCTTGACTAGGACTAAACCAAGGACAAAAACAGTGACTAAACCATGACATGTCTTAAGATAGTGTTTGTAGATCAGATAGGGAGGGGCTGTGTGAAACTAAATGTTTATGTTGGAAAAACAAGTTTTTACTATAGTCTGAAAAAGATACTGTCAATAAAATGGCATCTAGATTCGTCTTTTTCTTTCAGTCATAGGAATAGTCTGATATAATTTTTTTGATGAGCTGATATAGATATGGCAAATGAGCCATATCTAAAATTTGTCTTCCTTTTCTTAAAAACAGTACAGTATTAGTAGTAGTAGTGTACTATGATATTTTCTGTGTGTTTTTCAGACCTCTGACAAAGACTGTGGAGTTCCAAGGAAACCGTGGTCCTTTGGGGATTCATGTGGTCCCATACTGCTCCTCTCTAAGCGGACGGTAACTGAAAAAAACATTTTACATCAACAAAACCTACTCATATTAAAAAAATAAAATAAACCAGGCCAAAAGTAGGACTAAACTAGGACTAAACCAGGACTAAACTCATCTCTCAGTATTATGTATTATTTTTAGGACTCTGGGTTTGCACATCAGAGGGATTGAGGCAACGAGCCGCTCAAAGAAAGAAAATCTGTTCCAAGATGATGAATGTATCGTTCAGATCAATGACACCTCCCTCCTGGACAAAACCTTTGCTCAGTGAGTACTTTTTTACTCCTTATATGTAGGATAACATTTAACGCCGTTGGCAAAAAGCAACAAAACAAAACAAAAATGTTTTAATGTGAAAAATCCCCATCAAATGCCCCTAAAATGCTAAAATGTATAATTTGATAATATTGATAATATCTTAAAGCCACAGTATTTAACATTTTACCCTAAAATAGACAAAAAAACGTGTTTATTGCACTGACAAGCATGCATCCTTATTGTGAGTGGGCTTGCATCTCCACAAACCTGACTCTGTTCCTTTGGCTATAATATTCCACAGCATTCTATCTATCTCCATGAAGAATCTTCCGAAGTATGGTTTTAACTTTCTGTTTCCATGGGATCATGCAGGTGACGTGCCACCTTCAGATACATACTGTACCTTTAAGCAAGGGCCAAACTTTGTCAAAAGAATGCCTACTGTGAATTTTAACTCGGAGGTTGGTAGAATTCCTCTTTAACTTGCTCATATATTTCCTGTGCCATTGTGCAGTAGTGTTGTATCATTTGTCATGATACAAATATTTCAAACTCGATTTTGATTCTAAAGAATAGACTCGATACTCAATACTGACTCCAATACCACAATGCTAATAAAAAAAAAAACTCCTTTAGACAACAGAATGTGATTTTCAACATTAAATGGTAGTACTTTAATATTCCCATGTCGCCTTATATCTGTGTAATCCCTCAGTGGTCCAGGTAGGTTCCATAGTGGTCCATGGGTATATACTAGTCTATGTGTCTTATACTTGTTCTGATACAGTTCAGGATCATTCTAAAGCTGTTCAGGAAAGGTTCATTTCTGTCCTGTGAATGTGACTTTTTTAGTATTGATACCTGCTCAAATGAGTATCTAGATTCAGTACTCATTTTAGAATCAATTAGTAACTAGTGATTTTTGATGCTTTTGACAACCCTAATGTGCAAGTTGCCTTTGTGAGGTATTGACTCATTTAAATGCAATTATTTTAAAACTATGCTGTGACTAAATTTGAGCTAAACCAACACAAATAATTATAAATAGAATAGTCCTCATTATATTTCTTTTCTTTTTGGCCCCTATCTGATGGAGGTACTTACTGCGGGCCTATTTAACACTTAATACACTACTATCAGAGGTGCATCTTCCCACAGACAAAACAATAGGATGTAGTTAAATGGGTCTTATAGGAGACGATAAAGGATGGTATGTAAATTCAGGAGAGGTGGAGATAGTGAGACAAAAGCTGTACTGAGGAGGTGAGGCGGAACTTAGAGATTTTAAAGATAAATAACTGACAGCTGCTTCACCACAATAGAAAAGGCACTACTGCATTTCTACATTGTTCTTTGATGGGTTTATAAGTGCTGATTGGTAGACTACTTTTGTTCATCTCGGTCTTAAAAGGGATTTAATTTTGACAACATTTTGCATGAGTGAGATGTCTCACTATGGGATCCGCCCCCTCATGTATTTACAGAAGCACTGCACCAGCCCTGAGTGGCAGTGGTGATGTCGTGATGTTGGCACCCCCTATAAATGCCACGGGCACGACGTTGCCCGTCATTCTTCTCGCTTCACCCCAGCAGCAAGAAGGGTGGTCTGGTGAGACATCTCACTCATGTTACTCAGAGAACCAGGGTTACAAGAGTAACCTAAAGTTCTCTTTCATAGCGTTCATTTCAATGTCTCACTATGGGATACGGAAACTCCCATATTGCCAGTCAAGCTTATCACAGTGACATGATGCCAGCCAAGGCCCCAGGGAGAGTCAAAGACCAGAGCATGTCTCCAAGAGAACCCAAGCTGAGGGCAGCATGGGACAGACTTTGAGACGTGACGTCCAATCTATAAAACCTTTCAAATGTCAAGGGAGATGACCAGCTAACAGCAGCACAGATGTCCTGGATAGACAGAGCCCTGAAATAGGCCCATGAGGTTGCCAAGCCCCTGGTAGAATGGGCTGACAGCTGATCCACCTGTCGAAACGATCTGGTTCTTTCAACATAGGCGCTCAAAGCTCGGACAGGGCACAAGCAGTGCAAACACTGCTGCTCAGCAAAATGTGTGGGGAGCATCCACATCCACTTGAGTACAGGCGCCAACCACTGCACAGGATCCCCCTGAGATTATCAGTGCTGAATACAACCGGATCCAAATCTGATACACCATGTGTGGATTCAGACGGCATTCTCTGTACAGGGGACTGTCCCCGGAGGAACGGAAGAAAATCCTTCAGTGTAAGAGCCACTGCCATAAGTTATTTATGTGCATGCAATGGAGGTGAGGACCCCGCCATCTTTCTGGTCGACATGTTGCCTAAGCTCATGCCCTCTGTCAGGACACATTTCCTTCTCCACACTTGCAGTGCGAGCATGCACTGGGGAGTGATCATGACAGAGCACATTCGGTGACGCAGAGTCCAGTCTGAGTGCAGACACCCAGAGCTGAAAAGCCCGCATGTAGAGCCTGCCCAGCTGCACTACAAGGATCTCCGAAGCCATCAAACCCAAGAGCCTGAGACATAGACTGTATGAAACCCGTTTCCCTGGGGAGAAGTGGGCCAACATGTCCGCGAATGTGCACACCTTCCCTGGAGAGAGGCGGGTGGGACCCTTTCTGGGTCTGATCCAGGATCAGACCTAGAAAGGCAATGCTCTGACAGGGCTGTGAAACACTCTCGGCCATGTTCACAACAAACCCTAAGTTGCGCAGATCGACGAGTATAGTATTTGTGTGAGTAACGGACTCTGAGAGGGGCAAGCGCAGCCTCGGTGCATTTGACAAACACCCTCGGGCTCGAGGAGAGCCCAAAAGGCAGAACCGCGTACTTGTATGTCACACCTTGAAACAGAAACTTCAGATATTTTCTGAGAGGTGGATAAATGAGAATGGGAGATATGAAAATATGCATCTTTCAGGTTGATGGGTGTGAGCCAATCGCCTCGACATATCAAACAAATCAAGGCCGTGTGTGTGAACATTCAAAACTTGTATCTCCTCAGATATGAATTTAATGCTCTCAGATCCAGGATAGGGTGCAGGCCACTCCCTCCCCCTCTTTCTAACCTGAAAATACCTGGACTAGAATCCGCTCCGCTTCATATCCGATGGCACTATCTGTATGGCCTTTTTGTCCAGCAAAGAGGCTATTTCCTCCGCTAGAAACATGGCCCTGAGCTTGGCAGGAGACGAGGCTGGTGAATCTGGGGGGTACAGTGCCAAATTGTACTGTAGCCTCTGCTTATAGTTCTTAACACCCACTTTGTTTGTGCATTTCCTCCAGCTCTCTGTCTTTAAAGACAGGGCGGAGTCGAGTACTGAAAGCACTGCACGGCAGGTTGCTGATGGAGCTGGAAAGGACTGTGCATGCGCAGCCTGATAGAGTGGGAACAGTGTGCAGGGAGGGCAGGGAAGAAGTAGTGGCTTCCCTTGGCAACCTGGGGTGAAAGTGCAATGTGCTCTGCAACATTGCGTCTTTTTCTTTTGAGATTTTCAAAGAAATAAAGTGCTGCACCTCGGCTTTGTGCCTAGATGTAACAGTTGGCTGTTTAATTCTGAAAAATGTGTGTGTGTTCTTGTGAGACTTGTGTGAGGCGTGGAAAGGTTCAACACGTGTACGGAGTCTCTCATCCTTATGGTCGGAACACTCAGGGAACACATCGGGTCCAGACTGAACTGAGGAGCCTGGCCTGGGATAACTTCTTCCCCTCGTAACGGGAGCCGGGAGCCGCTGCCGCGACAGGTGGCCAGAGGATATCCAACCGCTCTGCTGCGAACCACTCAGAGCATTGATATACATTCAGGGTATTGATATAGTGCTTCTGTGAATACATGAGGGGGCGTATCCTATAGTGAGACATCGAAATGAATGCTATGAAAGAGAACTGAACTGTTAAGCTAATACAAGTATCCCATACATTTCAGAATGGGGATACAGTGATCCAACTTTTTTAGTTACAATATTGATTCCGATGCTATGGCTTCTAGTATCTGCTGGTACCCGATACCAACCAATGTCAATGTAGAGAGTGAACAGCATTTATTTCCTTTAAACTAAAATAAAATAAGACAAAACTGAATGTGTTATGTGGCTGTTATTTTCCCCTCAAGTAACTACAGAAACACTACAGAAACATTATGAGACTTTCTGGGACAAATATGACCAGTAAATAGTCTTATTACATCAGTTTATATGTCCAAACAGGATATCGGTTGGACCAATATTTGGAAGCCGATATGCGATCCATTGTCAAATCAGTGCATCCCTACTCCAAAACATGTTTGTAGATGTCTAAACTACAGGTGAAGATTTTTCTACAAAAAGACAGGATATTCTGTTCTTTGCAGAGGACGTTGAATTATCTAAATAACTGCATTATTTGCAAATTGTGATTTTGATTTGAGTGTGATATATTCTGCACCCCTACTCCTCTGCACAAGGTTAGAGGTTAGACTACCCATTTTGCTAAAACATAGTTAACATGATTAGATTTTAGATTTTATTAAAAATCTCGTCTAGTTTTTTTCTACTTTTTAAATTTAGTTGAAGTTTATAATTTTACTTCCTGGTTGGACACGGGCAGCAGATGTGACATATGTAGAGGTAATTCCATAACCATTACAACATTAGCAACAATAATGTATGACAAATAAAAATAAGTGGCAGCAACTTTATTTAGTTAAATGAACATAAACATGATGAACATAAAACTATGATAACTATTTACAACAGGTACAATCCCACTAAACCAAGTCAGAATAAAAAAAAAAAACATGGAAATCTGTGATATGCACTTTAACTCTATTTTTTGTCTATTTTTTGTCTATTTTTGTGTCGATATTATACAAAAGTACATTATTTATTATCGTTTTTATCTTTATCTCTTTTATCTAGATCTCAGGAAGTGTTTCGTCAAGCCATGTCTGCTCCAATGATCCGCTGTGAAGTCCTCCCAGCAGCCAACAAACCACGCTATGAAAAAAGCTTAATCGGAAACATTTTCAACTCGGACAGCAAAGACTCCTCCGCCAAAGCCAGTCCTGTTGTAGTCCGATCTAGAGCAGGATCCCAACCGCTAGACCCAAATCCTAGACCCAAGATTGACCTAAGGAAACCAGAGACCAAGACGCCAGAACCTCCTATGAACCCACCCCAAGAAATAAAGATCCAGTCTGGGTATGGGTCTTCCAATAGGCAGTCCCCTGTTCCTCCAGGTGGTGGCGCTATTCCATGTCCAACTCCCAGAGCACAAAGTACAAATCCAGTGGCATCAACGCTGGCAAATCTGACCAATAAGAAGGGAGGGAAGAAAATCAAAATTGACTTAAAAAAAGGTAAGATTTGGTAATATTTGCATTTTCACATAATTATATATGATAAAGGTCCTATATTGTGTTAAAATAACTTTTTTAGCTGTTATCTACAGTTGAAACCAGAAGTTTACATACACTGTATACGCTTATTTTTGACATGAAATCAGACTAAACTGTTCCTGTTTTAGGTCAATTAGTTTTTGACATGAATCAGACTAAACTGTTCCTGTTTTAGGTCAATTAGGATTACCAATATGATTTCTATTTGCTAAATGCCAGAATATTTTTTTATAACATTTTTCATTACTTTTTTCAAAGTCAGAAGTTTACATACAGTAAGATTACTATGCATTTAAACAATGTGGGAAAACCCAGATGGTGAAGTCATGTCTTTGGAAGCTTTTTGGTTTATTATTATTATTATTATTATTATTATTACAACATTTGAGTTAGAGACACACATATGAATGTCTTTGAAGGCACCCCTGAAACACACTGCTCCTTTGTGTAACATCATGGGAAAGTCATAAGAAATCCGCCAAGATATCAGGAAGAGAATTGTAGACTTGCACAAGCCTGGTTTATTCTTGGGGGAAATTTCCAGATGCCTGAAGGTGCCACATTCATCTCTTCAAACAATTATATGCAAATATAAACGCCATGGGAATGTCCACACGTCATACCGCTTAGGAAGGAGATGGGTTTTGTGTCCGAAATGTGCATATCAACCCAAGAAATGCAAAGCAAAAGACCTTGTGAAAATGCTGCTGAAGCTGGTAAGAGTGTGTCATTATCCACAGTGAAACGAGTACTGTACCTGCATGGGCTGAAAGTCCACTCTGCCAGGAAGAAGCCATTACTCCAAAAGAAAAAAAAGCCAGATTACAGTTTGCAAATGCACAGGGACAAAGACCTTCATTTTTGGAGACATGTCCTGTGGTCTGACGAAACTAAAATTGAACTGTTTGGCCCTAATGAGCATCGTTACATTTGGAAGAAAAAGGGGAAAGTTTGCAAGCCTGAGAGCACCATCCCAACTGTGAAATATGGGGGTGGCAGCATCATGTTGTGGGGTTGTTTTACTGAAGCAGCATCTCAAGACATCAGCCAGGAAGTTAAAGCTTGGGCCCAAATGGGTCTTCCAAATGGACAATGACCTGAAATATACTGCCAAACTGGTTACAGAGTGGCTTAAGGATAACAAAGTCAATGTTTTGGAGTGGCCATCACAAAGCCCTGAGGAGCATGTGCGAGCAAGGCAGCCTACAAACTTGGCTCAGTTATACCAGTTCTGTCTGGAGGAATGGGCCAAAATTCCTGCCAACTATTGTGAGAAGCTTGTGGAATGATATCCAAAATGTTTGACCAAAGTCATACAGTTTGAAGGCAATGGTACCAAGTAAAATGTTTGTAAACTTCTGACTTTGAA
>KN471919.1:8706-23542 GCA_000787095.1 Periophthalmodon schlosseri
TATCATCCATCCAATTTCTTCCACTTATCTGGGGACAGGTCGCGGAGGCAGCACTCTAAGCAGGGACTCCAGATATTATATAATATGCTCTTATATGCTGTACATACTCTTGTGTAGCCAAGCGTCATCAAGGTACAACTATGTCATTATCTTTTATTAATGATCTCAAATTTTGTCTAGCCCACTGAAACCATTCTGCTGCTCCACATGTGGGAGAAGCTACCGTCACATCAGTCTGCTTAACATGCACCTTAAACGACACACTGGAGAAGCTCGCTACAGCTGCGATCTGTGTGGGAAACTGTTCACCACATCAGGGAACCTTAAGAGGCACCAGCTGGTCCACAGCGGAGAGAAGCCTTTCCAGTGTGATTATTGCGACAGGGCCTTTTCCGACCCCACAGCCAAGATGAGACACCTGGAGACCCACGACACAGAGAAGGACCACAAGTGTCCTCACTGTGACAAGCGCTTCCATCAGGTAACAGCACAGATGAGGTCACACCCTGTAAGTATTTGCTTTGCTGCAGCAATAGCGGTTCTATGGTTTGATCCAGAGGTCAGCGGAAACTGGGATCTCCAAATGCATGGTGCAGTAGAAGGGGTCTTATGTCTTATGTTGATTTTCAAAGAAAAATGTGTTTGAAGCTAAAACAAGCGGCCACTTTTTATAGAATGCTAAAAACAGAAAAAGGCATGCCTGTAAAAGTAGAGGGTGAGTGTTTTTGGGGTACTTATATTGTTCTATGTTTTGTTTAGCTGGGAAATCTTAAAGCTCACTTGAAGATTCACATCACAGATGGACCTCTGAAATGCAAAGAATGTGGAAAACAGTTCACCACTTCAGGTAAGTAGCGAACGGCGAACATTTGGAAGGCACGTTTTTTTTGTATTAAAGCCTTTAAATATACAGTTGAAACTAGAAGTTTACATACACTATATAAAAAGACACATACCGGTAAGCTTTTTTTGCTCACTGTCTGACATGAAATCAGACTAAACTTTTCCTGTTTTAGGTCAATTAGGATTACCAAAATCATTTCTATTTGCTAAATGCCAGAATGAGCAAAGGATTTTGTTAGACAATTTTTCATTCCTTTCTTCAAAGTCAAAAGTTTACACACATTTCATTAGTATTTGGTACCATTGCCTTTAAACTGTATGACTTGGGTCAAACGTTTTGGATATTTTTCCACAAGCTTCTCACAATAGTTGGCCGGAATTCTGGCCCATTGGCCACTCCAAAACATTGATTTTGTTATCCTTTAGCTACTTTGTAACCAGTTTGGTAGTATGCTTCAGGTCATTGTCCATTTGGAAGACCCATCTGTGCCCAAGCTTTAACTTCCTGGCTGATGTCTTGAGATGCTGCTTCACTATTTCTACATAATGTTCTTTCCTCATAATGCCGTCCATTTTATGAAGTGCACCAGTCCCTCATGCAGCACAACAACCCACAACATGATGCTGCCACCCCTGTATTTCACAGTTGGGATGATGTTCTCAGGCTTGCAAGCTTCCCCCTTTTTCCTCGAAATGTAACAAGGCTCATTATGGCATGAACAGTTAAATTTTAGTCCTTCGCTCATTATTCTGGCATTTTGCAAATATGAATAATTTGGGTACTCCTAATTGACCTAAAGCAGGAAAAGTTTAGGCTGACAGTGCGAAAAAAAAGCATATGTGTCTTTTTATATAGTGCATGTAAACTTCTGGTTTCCACTGTGAAAGGCATACTTTATAGCTGAAATAAAGTAGGTAAAATTTGAAGTGATTGAATTGTTGCTGTATTTCAGGGAACCTGAAGAGGCACCTGCGGGTCCACACTGGAGAAAAGCCCTATGTGTGTAATCACTGTCAGAGAGCTTTCAGTGACCCAGGAGCACTGCTGCGGCATGAGCGCACACATACAGGTACACATACACAGGCAGCCAACACAGGTTTTATTATGTATTTTCTGCTATTTATCAATCATGTGTTGTACCATTGTAACATGAAACATGTTTGGACAACGTATGTCCTTTACGTGAATGTCAAAACTTATGTGTTGCAGGAGAGAAACCATGTGTGTGTAAGGTGTGTGGTAAAGCGTTCACTCAGGCTAGCTCCCTCATCGCTCACTTCAGGCAGCACACAGGAGAAAGACCCTATGTGTGTGACCGCTGTGGAAAGAGGTCAGAGAAGCATATCTAGTAACATAATAAAGCACAGTAGTATTGGTGGATTACCATAAAAGTGTGTTTCAGGTTTACTCAGTCCAGTCAGCTGGCCAATCACATCAAACATCATGACAATGTGCGTCCACATAAATGCCACTTGTGCACCAAAGCATTTGTGAATGTTGGAGACTTGTCCAAGCACATCATTGTTCACACAGGTAAGACGAATGCACTGTGCACAGTACACCAAGAATCATGATACTTGTACACTCTAATATCAAAGGGATATTAAGATACAAACAAAATCCAACTGCTGCTGCTTTTAAGGTAGAAGATTTAAGATAAGATTATCCCTTTGAAAATATGTACACTAACTACACTACTAATACACTTACACTAACATTTTTTGTCAAATCAATTATTTTACTTCATCTGCTTTTGGGAGTCATCAAAACTGACTATGGACATTATAGTTCTGGAACACAACACTGTCTGATACTGGAAGTAATGATACTAGAACTTTACATAGATACAAGTAAACATGAGGCAAGTCCTGTTTTCAATGGAATAAATTCACCACTCACTAAATACAACTAAATAAATACAACAATTAAATATTTATTTGACTATGGACATTATAGTTCTGGAACACAACACTGTCTGATACTGGAAGTAATGATACTAGAACTTTACATAGATACAAGTAAACATGAGGCAAGTCCTGTTTTCAATGGAATAAATTCACCACTCACTAAATACAACTAAATAAATACAACAATTAAATATTTATTTGACTATGGACATTATAGTTCTGGAACACAACACTGTCTGATACTGGAAGTAATGATACTAGAACTTTACATAGATACAAGTAAACATGAGGCAAGTCCTGTTTTCAATGGAATAAATTCACCACTCACTAAATACAACTAAATAAATACAACAATTAAATATTTATTTGACTATGGACATTATAGTTCTGGAACACAACACTGTCTGATACTGGAAGTAATGATACTAAGAACTTTACATAATACAAGTAAACATGAGGCAAGTCCTGTTTTCAATGGAATAAATTCACCACTCACTAAATACAACTAAATAAATACAACAATTAAATATTTATTTGTGTGACAGTATTTTGCAGAATAAGAGCTTAGTGCAGTGCTGCCCTTTATTGTAACACCATATACTGTACTACTGTATTGTAATAGTTGACTCTGGCTTCAACACTTAAAAGAAAATTTTCTTTTGTCTTTAACAGGTGAAAAACCATTTCTGTGTGACAAGTGTGGTCGAGGGTTCAACCGCGTGGATAACCTGCGTTCACATGTGAAGACAGTTCATCACGGCAAAGCTGGGATGAAGAGGCTGGTGGTAACAGAGAACAGCTCACAAGAGGCTGAGGCTGGTGGGGGGCTTTCCGTCTCACTGAATGAGGTCAACATTGTCACTGTCACCACTGACGACATTGTTACACTGGCTACAGAGGCTCTGGCATCTTCATCTGTAACACAACTCACAGGTCTGTTGTGTGTTGAACACTTTTTACATGCAGTATAATTGTGTGTTTGCCAGTCCACGCTACATACAGAATGAGAGTTACATCTCTGTATGTTCCAGTAGAAGTAGCTTCAGCATCAGAATGTGTTGGAAAAGTGACTAAATAATATACATAATGTAAACCGTGTCCAGGGGTAATGCAATCGACATGATTAGAATGCTTTTCTTTTATTCCCAACAATCTAAGATAAATATTAACTTTCTGGAACCAATATGAGCTTAGAAATGATTTTGTCATAGATTTCTTTATAGACATCAAGTAGGACATAGTTGTGTGTAAATGATTTGCCTCTGTGTTAAAGTTGTTCCAGTGGCCACCTCAGGTTCTGCAGATGAAACAGAGGCTCTGAAAGCAGAAATTACTAAAGCAGTTGAGAAAGTTCAGGAATCAGGTAAGATGATCTGTATGCATTTCTATTCTACATAGTTTAAGGTTCATAAAATAGCACATTCCTCTCTTACTCTTTAGATCCCAACATGCAAATCCTCTATGCCTGTGATTCATGTGGGGATAAATTCTTGGATGCCAGTTCTTTGGCACAACATGTCCGCATCCACACAGCCCAGGCTTTAGTCATGTTCCAGGAAGATTCAGATTGCTACCAGTACACCACAACTACCACCTCTGAGGGGGATGCCACCCCAGCCTGGCAACCTACATCGGAGCAGGTCATCCAGGAGGGGGAGCTGGTGTTCAGGCCCGTGGACCAGGAGGCAGAGGGGGCTCAAACGGACACTGTGGTGGGTCAGGAGGGAGAGGCAGCAGCATCAGTGCTGGAAACACAAACTGAGGTTAAGACTGAGAATCCGAAGAAGAGTGAGGAGGGGGACAATCAAACGGAGGACATTATAAGGAAATTATAAAGAATCATTTAAGACCACATTTGTATTTACAGATGCAAACTGGAAAACACAAAATAAAATTGTGGAAAAGCTTTTGTAAAACAAACCTGACCTGGATGTTGTGCATATTATTTTTGTTTAGCTTTTTTGTTTACCTAATTATGTATAAGAAGTGTCATAGAACTGATAAGAGAACCTTTATCTGTCCCACAATGGGGAAATTCCAGAAACTGCATCTTTGAAAGAGTACATCCTGATATTCTATTGTGTTTACATCAATTTTATTCTGCTGAGCCTGTACATTTATTGGTTTTCCTACAACTTCTGTATGTCACACGATTGTGTACAAGGATTCTAGTCTCTATTTGGATGTCTAGTATGTGTATAAAATAATAAGCTGTATTTTATTAAAATAATAATAATAATCTACAGTGTGTACAAATATTTTTATGCCTTTTGCAGACAGTAAATTATGACTTTATTTTGATTACACAATTAAACAATAGTTGAATATAGTAAACAATCCTGTTTACAGTCCATTAATAATCTATAATGTTGATTATGTTCCCTTGGGTTTTTTTTGGTTTTTTTAATATATTATAACAATATAACTGTCTTCAAAGAGTCATTCCATATGAACTTGATTAATTTTGTATGTGAATTGTTGCCGTTGAATTCAGCTGCTTCCTTGTCTACAAAAGCCGTGATACTATTGGTCAGAAACTGGTCGGGTTGTCTGCGTTTTGGCCTCTGATTGGCTGAAGTCCCGGCTCACTGTGGGCCATACGCTTAACGCTGACGTCGACTTTTGCAGCAAAATGGCGACGTTGACAGCAGTCGTGCAGGGGCCAGAGAAAAAACAGTGTAATTCCAAAAAACTCTCTGTTATGAAAACCCAGAGGAGACCGCGCCTTCTGGACAACATCATGTTCGTGTTTATCTGTTTAGCGGCAATGATGCACTCTGCGTTTGCTGATGGGAAGACTCTGGTTCTACTGGACAACCTCAACATCCGAGACACCCATTCAATCTTCTTCCGCAGTCTGGCAGGTTCGTGATGATAGTCTAATGTTTTCCAACGTTGTGGTTACAGGTATTGAGTTATGTTTATTACATTATGCAAATAATGGATATGTTACAAGATTGTTAACTGCAAACAGTTATTTTGTGTGGAGTAGGTGGCTTTATGGGGCAACTGTAGCTCTCCAAATTATTGGAGTATGTACACAACAAATATTATTATTAATCACAGTGGCTCTTCTCTTTCAGATCGTGGTTTTGACCTCACATTCAAAACAGCTGATGACCCCTCACTCTCTCTGATCAAATATGGACAGTTTCTGTATGATCATTTAGTAATTTTCTCACCCTCTGTAGAAGGTACATCAACATCATATGTGTTTTTATGAGTCTTAAATAACCTAAAGGTGTGTACAATCAATAATTTATTTTTTCAGACTTTGGGGGAAATATTAATGTGGAAACCATTACCTCCTTTATTGATGGTGGGGGCAATGTTCTGGTTGCTGCCAGCTCAGACATTGGTGAGTTTGTATTATTTGTATGCAGGCTAACATTTTAAGTGTATTCTTATTAACAGACAACAAATACAGTAGACCTGCTAATGTTCTGATTTAACCACAGGGGACCCTCTGAGGGAGCTGGGTAGTGAGTGTGGAATTGAGTTTGATGAAGAAAAGACTGCTGTCATTGACCACCATAACTATGATGTATCTGATCCTGGAGAGGTAAGATATCTGTAGTTAAATAAAGTATTAGTAATATTTCAGACAATAATAATTTGTAACATAATCTTTCCCTCCAGCATACTTTGATTGTTGCTGATCCGGAAAATCTTTTGAAAGCCCCCACTATTGTTGGCAAACCTACCAACAAACCAGTCCTCTTTAAAGGAGTGGGGTAAGTATAAAATGATTTCAACTCTTTGGCAATATATGGAGTGATCAGGGTGAATCCGTCACATTTTATTCCCTGTATTATTTTTTTCTGTTTTTGAATTCTGAATGTTGGGGAAAATCTAAGTAATCCCATGGTTGAATTCCAAACCGACAGATATGCCTTTATAATATATTCCAATATGTTGGTATTGATGCATCTTTTTTGTTTGTCTCTTAGCATGGTGGCAGACCCTGAAAACCCTCTGGTCTTGGATATTCTTACTGGCTCCTCCACATCCTACTCCTACTTCCCTGATAGACCAGTTTCTCAGGTAAACAGTTGATATTATTGACCACCTTTCAAATAATTATCCATTTAAATAAACTATTTTGTATTGCATTCCAGTATCCCCATGCTGTTGGAAAGAACACTCTGCTCATTGCTGGACTCCAGGCTCGCAACAATGCTAGAGTTGTTTTCAGCGGTTCTCTGGACTTCTTTAGTGATGCTTACTTCAACTCTGCAGTGCAAAAGGCTAGGCCCGGGTCTCAGAGGTGAATTTAAAAACTTCCTTTTTAAAAAATTTGGAACAATATTTTCCCTAACTGACACTAATCTTTTCTTTCTTTGGGTTTAGACCAAACTTTGTCACACAAACAGAATAAATTTTTTTTTTGAAATTCTTCAGGTTTGAGCAGAACGGAAACATGGACCTAGCTGAAGCTTTGTCCCGATGGGTGTTTAAGGAGGCTGGGGTCCTCAGGGTAGGGGCTGTCACCCATCACCCAGTTGGAGAAACCACACCTCCTGCTGCATACACCATCACTGACCTAGTGGTGAGTACTAACTGTTCAGTATTCAATACATTATACCAATGTTTAGAGCTTACCATATAGCATGTGTTGATACATTTTTACTGACCTAATTCTTCCATGTTCTAAATGTGTCATGTACAGGAATACAGTATTGTCATTGAGATGTTGTCTGAGGGCCGGTGGGTCCCCTTTGATGGTGATGATATTCAGCTTGAGTTTGTGAGGATTGATCCTTTTGTCAGGACTTACCTTAAGAAGAACGGTATGTGTTGTGTCTGCATACTATTGTTGTGCACATGGCTAATGTGCTTTATCCTGATTGCCTCCACTGTCTATGTACAGTTGTGATTGGTGAATGATGTCTTTTTATGTGTAAATGGAACAATGCATCATCACGCTCCTATGTTATTTCTTTGTTCCAGGAGGTAAATACAGTGTCCAGTTTAAGCTCCCAGATGTTTATGGAGTCTTCCAGTTCAAAGTGGATTATAATCGGCTGGGCTACACACACCTTTACTCATCCACTCAGGTGACTTGTTACATGTGTTGAAGATCTAAACTAATTTGTTGTAAATTCAATTATCATCCACACTTACTCATAGCTTGGATCAAATCAAATATTTTAAATGGAGTTAGAGATAACCAATTTCATCTGTAAAATCTGGCTAAAAGTCCTGTTTTTACAAGTTTTAATTATTTTATTTTATTTTTTTGCAGGTGTCCGTGCGGCCCTTGCAGCACACTCAGTACGAGCGTTTCATCCCCTCTGCCTTCCCGTACTATGCCAGTGCCTTCTCCATGATGGCCGGCCTCTTCATCTTCAGCATCGTCTTTCTACACATGAAAGAGAAGGAAAAGTCAGACTAAAGGAAACTATAGGAGAAGGAGGGGAAATTGCACAAGCTGAATATGTTCTTCAGGCAGGGAGCACGGACTGCAGTTTTTTGTACTAGATTTGAAATTGGACTGACATTCAATGACTGGTTGTGCTTTTTCTACTTTAAACAAAAATTGTCCTGAATACAATTTGTCTGTACAAAGTTTGCTTTACTTTTAACATGAAGCAAAGGCGCAGTAGAATTATTAAAATGTTGACTGTTTTTTATCAGGTGGTGGATTATTGTGGCAACAAGATGCACTGAATATGCCAACTGAGGTTAGAATTGAATGTGGCCATTGCAGTTGGTGTCATCTGAACAATAAATATGTTTTGGACATTCCAGTCAGTTGTTTGCCTTTTACAGCCTGTTTATTTATTTAATGCATTACACAAACTCATGTATATAGCTCATATATTTATATGATATTAGTTTTATTTTTAGATTATCGTTATTCTTTACTATTAACTTCTATGAAATATAACATACATATATTTTGTACAGAACAATCATAATATGCATTAAAAATAATTATATAGGTTATAGTCATAGACAGATATTAAATGAAATATGTGATTATATTTTAATATGATGAGATTTTTCACCGCCACGACAAAAAGCTCGTAGTGACGTCAGGGCGTCACTGGACTGTCCAGAGCGGCTAGCACAAAAGTCACAACAGCCTATTGATCAAGTTCGCCTTTGTTTCTCCGATCTGAGAATGCATGGAGGAATAGCTGAAACTATTTAAGGATAGTCTTTTCATCACTTTAGACTGGACCATCGTGACATTTAAACTTACTTTGCTTGGGCTTGAACGGATCGTGTGGCTAATGCAAGCTAATTTCCGCTGCGGAGTGACTGACTGGGGTTGAGCGGCATATGCTATCGCTGCGTACAGGACATCAACATGATCACGGCATCTTAGTGGGGCTTTGAGAGTGGGAGCGTACAGATGTCAAGCAGACGGTATCGTAACACTTGATCACGGAGCTGTCTGGATGGGGAGACGCGCTTGTTTCACGTAGCAAAGACAAAAAGTGGGAACCGCGTTAGCAAAACAAGAGCTAGGCAGTCAGCTGACAGTGCAGCCCAGCCAACAACAGCCCAGTGATGGATCAACTGAAAGTAAAGGACCGCATACTGGAAAACATCTCCCTGTCTGTCAAAAAGGTACGTACAGACCCACATAAATGTTCTCATATAATAAACGTGTTTGGTTTGGCAGTAAAGACCTTCACCAGTGTCTCATTACTACTGTCTCACACAACTTTCAAGTACAGGGCAATCCAAAGTCTTTCACGGCCTTTTGACATAACCTACCTACACTCTAAGGATCGTTCCCTCATTCCTTAGCATAGATGACATTGTGAAGTGTTTGTCTTTAAGGGTGGATCCCAGTAACTGTAAAGAACAGCTAGAGCAACTGCACACATGCATTGCACTTTTAAAGACACATTTAGACCTAAAAGAAGTGCAGCTGTCAGTTCAAGTTGTTTCCAGTTCACTGTGTACTGGACGTGCACGCAGCTTTATCTAGTAGTTAAGCTTCTAACCTCACAGAGAGCATTACTTCAGACTGATCTTGCTGCAACTTCCCATAACTTTAACTCGTCACCATATTACAGCCCTTGATGTTAATTGTGTTTATCTTGTAATGCCTCTCAGCTGTGTTCTTTCACTTAAGAAAACATGCTAAGTATACACTTTAATCATGTGCTAAACTGTTAGTCACGGAACCTAAATACCTTTTTTTTTTTTTAAATGACTCAACAACTATGGTTTAATCTCTGCAAAGTGAAAGTTATTGTAGCTTTGTATGTATGAAACAGAGATGACTTGTAACTTCTGACATAGATCCTTTAGTCATGTGGCACATTAGTGTGTAATATCAGATGAATGTGTTTCCCTATCTTAGTCTTCACTGAGATAAGTTGAGTGGCATTCTTCTAACAAAAAGTGCAAGTCTTGGGACTTATACTGATTAGACTATGTATTCATATTTGTGGCTCTGACCGGACAATTATTTTTGATAGAATGTGACTAGTAGCTCATAAGATATTTAATAAAACCATAGTGAGTAAGTATTGCTGAATCTTGATTTTGTGATAAATGCAATCAGCATTTCCTTTTGAAAGACAGAATTTAGCATCAAATCATTAGTCCCTATTTGAGTTGAGTTACTGGTATTATATGATGTAAAATGAGTAAAAATGAAGGTTAATATGTTTTTTACACAAATTAAACTGTTCCATTGAAATAGTGTCTTTATGCAGTTGCAGAGTTACTTTGCTGCTTGTGAAGATGAGACTCCTGCGATCCGGAATCACGACCGCGTCCTCCAGAGGCTATGTGAGCACATTGACCACGCTCTCCTCTACGGGTAAGAGCATTCAAAGGCTACTGTGACTCTACTGTTACTAGGGCAGAAAATGTGCTCAAATATGGTTATGAAATTTAAGAGGCATTGATTAGCCTAGTCAGCTTACTGTCTTTTTTTCAGCAATATCATGCCAAATTGTAAGTTATAAAAATATAACTAATATATAAAGGTATTGCCTTTTTGTCTTTTGGAAGAGTTCAGTGTATAATGGAAAAAACAGAAACCATATATGTTTGTTATTGCTGACACTTCACTGTTATAGTTTTATACTAGTATCTGACTGAGAGACTTGACATTTTGTGCATTTTGTGCTTTGTTTTGAATCAATAAATCAAGTATTTGTGAAGAAAGAACTATTAACCATGCTGTATCACCCTATGGCTCTTTTCCAAGCACTTTTATCAGACTTTCAGAGTCAAGCTAAACAGGCTCAAAGGCCATGGCCTTATTATCCAGTCAGCATTTATATTTTGGTCCTGTGTCTTGTGTTCTCTAAATGCAGCCTCCAGGACATCTCCTCGGGCTACTGGGTCCTCGTCCTTCACTTCACACGAAGAGAGGCCGTCCGGCAGATAGAAGAGCTCCAGCACATCGCCACCAACCTTGGCAGAAGTAAGAGAGCATGTGTCAATAAATTGAATATAAAAGCAAATTGGGTAGTATTAGTTATTATTCATCAGTAGCTACAAAGAAGTAACTCTGGGATGACATTCAGTTCAATGTATTTTTATATGGCCCAGCAGCTTGTGCTGTATTATGCCGCATCTTGGCCGGGTTGTCATTGCAAATGCGAAGCTGTTCTCTGTTGACATACCTGGTAAAATAATGGATAAATAAATAAAAGTAGGGCTTCGCAAAACTGGTCATTGATCAGTCAAAGAGGGGAAAAGGAGATTAACCGACATTGGCAGGAAACAAGCAAATGTGACCTGTCCTCAGACCTTCCTTCTCAGCAAAGAAAAAAAAAAGAGAGGGAAACCTCTTGGAGAATCACTGTGAAGGAGAAATCCACTCCCATGGACAGACAAGCTGTAGATGTGTCCAGGGTTGACTCACATCCCTTTGCAGATATAGTTCAAGTCTGTAGAGCCAGAATCCACTCAAGATGTGGTGAGCGTCACAATTTAGATTTTTATCATGATTCAAGACATGTCATTAGAGGTGACGGATGTAATCTGCTGCTCTGGGATAAATTAGATCCACCTCTCAGTCACTCAGAGCATGAAATATTTAGCATGGAGCTGCATTATAAAGAGAAGCTATGATGATATCTACAAAATGGCATACAATCACAGGAGTCGGATCATGTTTTTTTTTATATAGTCCTATCACCCAGTCCTGCCTTGATTAAATGCAATAAACCTTTGTTGTTATATTCCCAGATTGCCAACTAGCATGCATTTTTGTGTGCAGGTCGTGCATGGCTGTACTTGGCATTGAGTGAAAGCTCTCTAGAAAGCTACCTGCGCCTCTTCCAGGAGAACCAGGCTTTACTACACAAGTATTATTTCAAGTAAGAGATAACTTGTTTACCTTCCTTGGGACTTTGGTATTATATAACAAAAAATACAACCAGATATTTATTATAAGATTGAAATAAAAAAAAAAAGTATGTTAATGCTAACATCAAGCATTGTTTGTGCTGTAGGAATGCCCTGGTGTGCAGCCATGACCACCTGGCCCTGTTCCTCACTCTGGTGTCTGGTCTGGAGTTTATCCGCTTCGACCTGGAGCTGGTGAGCATTCACATCACCTAATCACAGCTGTCATGTACTGTACACATGTTTGACGTCTAAACTCCTTCAGGATGTCCCATACCTGGATGTGGCTCCGTACATGCCCGAGTACTACAAACCACATAACCTGCTGGACTTCGAGGAGAGACTACCCAGCTCGGACAGCATATCTTTGCACTCCTTCACCTCACTGAATTCCACTAACTTAGAGTGGGACGACAGTGCCATCGCCCCCTCCAGTGAAGGTATTGTTGCTGTTCATCCAGTTGATTTAAGCTACTGTGTTCAGAAATAATGATCCCAATGTATGAATTGAGACAACATGTAGTCAATAGTAATGACAACAAATAGTGTCAGCAGTACTAGTGAAACATGTCAGTTTTTTCTCCATCAAGGATTGTTCTTATACCTTATACTTATCCGTTTCTGTTGACACAGCATCG
This sequence comes from Periophthalmodon schlosseri, assembly GCA_000787095.1. NCBI lineage: Eukaryota > Metazoa > Chordata > Actinopteri > Gobiiformes > Gobiidae > Periophthalmodon > Periophthalmodon schlosseri. The sequence continues at coordinate 21,426 of KN471919.1, forward strand.
GTGCACTCCTATGTTCCCATTGAGTTTATATACATTCATGTGTCTGGCATTTTCTGTTTTATTTCCAATGAGTCCTTTGTTCATTCCTCCTTTTTTTAGATTATGACTTTGCTGACATCTTCCCCGTGTTGCAGTCATTGCCAAGTGCAGACTGGGAAGGTGGGACACGGGTGAACCATCCCTCTGTTTCTGTCTTTTGGTCTCTGGTCTCTCTCTCATGCATGGCTTTTTGTCCCTTCATGCTGAGTTTTATACTTAAATGTTGTTTTGTTCATTTCACATTTCCATCTTTTTTGTCAAATGTGAAAAATTGAGAGAAACGATATAATGATGAAAAATATGCTAAATGTAAGAATCGGTTCACAGGGCAGAAGTGGTTGCTTGTTCAGTAAATATAAAATGCTGTTGCGCGTTTTTGCATGTAATAACTGTATGCTGTAAATGCTATTGACAGGCAAACTCAGTGCTTCTGTGGTACTCACTTCTGTTTTTCTAAAGTCTTTGCTGTAATGCGTGGCACTGGTCAAGGTTCAATAGGGAGATCTATTCTCAACATTTTTCCCATAGTTGGAATGCATTACTTTCCTTGATATTGTTTAGCCCTGTTTCCCACAGGTTTATACACAACTATGACAGTACAGGCAAACCTTATTTGAGTAACTTTATTTAATATATTTTTTGAAAATTATAACCTATTGTCTCTACTAATCAAAAATGACTGATTAACAATTATTAAACTTGTATATATGTATGATAATGCAACAAGCAAAAAGTTGATACTCATATTCATTGCTCAGGTAATAAGATTTGGCTAACTTAGTAAAATTGTTTTGATTTGGTAGTTTGTTATTTTTTAGGTTTAGAGTTATAATTGAACAAAAATGCTTCAGTAATGCTACTTGGCATTGTTTTTTATTTTAGTCTTTGAGGAAAAGAACAGTCTGTCACTAAACCTGGAGTTTGAGTTTTGACCTGTGCCACTGTAACGGTGCTGTGGATGTGTTTAACTGCATTAACAGACCCTTAACACTGTAACATGTAACTGTGCTGCTGATCCAGGGACACTATTCTTTTGTGAAGTAGCTTTAACAAAACGTAAGCGTGAGTGTGTGTAGGAGTAATTGTGTGCTCTTTGTGTGTCAGAAGGTGATCTGACAGACCAGGCCAGCTGCCCTCACTCTGGAGGATCGGACCCTCAGACAGTCATCAGTGACACTGTGGTGGTCTCCTCATGCGCAGTCAAATCCACGGCATACCTCTCCCCTCATAGCCCCACGTCCAGACACAACCCTTTCAATGAAGACTCTGATACCACCACTAACACCTCAGTGGACGTCACCCCTGTGCATGTGGCCAGCCTTCACAACAGCACAGCCCACGAGGATGACACCGACGTCAATAGCAACGAGCTGGAGGTCATCAGGTATAGTTTATTTCCATGCCTTAAAAATGTACAAATGTAACTACTTGTACTGAAGATGATTTGAGAGAATAAAATGATAAGCTGACATGGTAAAAAAGTACTTACAGCCTTATGTTATCAATAAAAGTTGTTTTACTAATATGCTAATGCTCTATGCCTTATTTCAGGATGGCCAGAAGAAGAAAACCAGCCAAAAAGCGCAGAGGGAAGGGCTCTACAGACTCTAGCAGCAGCATCCATAACTCTGTGTCGTCTGAGAACATGGAGCTGGGCCTCCAGGACAGCAACGACTGTACCATAGACAGTGAGGGAGAGAGGAGAAGCAGAGCAGGAACTGAGGTCCTGGAGGAGGAGGAGCTACTGCGATTGCCAAAGATGGCCGACACCTCCATGGACAGCGTGGGACAACCTCTGCGTGATGTTATGGACAGGCTCAATGGGGCTCTAGATCAGGATGAGAGCTGGGAGCACTTGGAGGAGGAGCAGCCTGACTGTGGGCGTGCAGTAGAGCCCTCATCGCAGCAGCCCTTTCTGGAGGATTCAGCGGGCGAGCCGCCTGACCCAGCACCCGGAGATCCTCCCACAAGCCCTCTCACCAGCCCCTACCTCCAGACTTTCACTGAGCCTGCAGAGGAGAGCTTCTCTGCCCCCCACAGTCCAGAGCCTGCTGCCAGCTGTAGTGGCAGGCGCGACA
>KN471920.1:0-27280 GCA_000787095.1 Periophthalmodon schlosseri
TTGACCTCTGTCATTGCCAACAAAGGCAATCTTTAGATATCAGACAATGTAATTTTCTTTGTCTCTCATAATTGAAGTGTACCTATGATGAAAATTACAGGCCTCTCTCATCTTTTTAAGTGGGAGAACTTGCACAATTGGTGGCTGACTAAATACTTTTTTGCCCCACTGTTACCTGTGTCTTTACTGTTAGTGAAATAAACTGTATTTGTCTGTAAGTGCTACAGATGTTGGGGTGGGTGAAGATGTGAGTTTGACCAGATCCATAGGTCTCTGAGCATGTTGTCCCAAGAGAATCTTTATTTGTTCTGGTTCACTGGCCTTGTATCCAGTTTTTAATTTGGTTGTATATTATTAACTTGCTGATCAGCCTTTATGAGCAACAAAACCTTTCCATTGTCCCACTGTGCTATGAGTGGTCAGAATGTTAAACTTCAATATCACCAAACATACCTGGAACACAGATGGAACCTTTTAATAAAAATTCTAAGGGGATGCTAGGAAAGTGGCATCTTGTGTGATGATTGGTCATCATAATGTTGAGTAATATTGAGTAAGTAAGATTCCATGCCTTTTTGAGACATTACACTTCGATAACCATAATAACTTGCCTAACCATAATTACTACTTGCCTAACAGTAACTTTAACCTAAATGAACCCTTATGTTAATTTTAAAGCCAAATGATTTTATATTGTATGATTTGTCCCCATGTTGAAGACAGGTCCCCATAGATGTGTATACAGATTTTAGTTGTCACAATTTCTACCTACATCATACATTTTGTCTTACAGTACTTAAAATACTGTATTACATTAAACAGCTGAGAGTACTTAAAAGCTTCTGTTCCCCCACTGTCTCTTCCTGATGTGCTCTAGTGATGGATGAAGCTGGCCCCATCCTAAAGCATAGCTTTCAATACACTACGTTACCCAGCAGCCCCAGGCCCCCCTCTGGAGCTCTTCTTTTTCTGAGCACTCCAACACATTACCAACAACTAAACAACAGCCTCCTCTTGGCCAGAATCGATGCACTGCTCCCCTCACGCCACCGCTGGACTCCAAGTCAATTTCCCCAGACTTTGAGGTTAGAGGAAGGAGGCAGGATAAGCACTCGCCTCTGCTGCGGAGCGGAGGGATAAATCCTCTTTGTGGCTATTTTGGTTTGCTTTCATCTTGGAGAATGTAGGAAAGACCTGAGAAAGAAATGCTATTGGATGTGTCCAGATTGATTGCTGTTGCTATATGTAGGTTTTTATTTTCCTATTGCAGAAGTGGTCTATAGATTCCAAGTTTGGGGAAAAAAGCAGTTTCATGGCATTATTTATTTATTGCAGATTTGGGAGCCGTCCCTCAGTGACAGATTAGGATTGACACAGAAGACATGATTTAAGATTTAACATTACATTCTTATTGATTTGATGTTGTTTAAAGGTATATAACCTTCAAACTTTATCTTTTTAATAATGCACCTTTCTTTCTGAATACAATTTTAATGAAACTTGTGTGGCATGAAGACCTTCAGTTAATCTCTTAGCATTACAAAGGCAATGCAAGTCTCGGCTTCTGTTTACTTATATGCAAAATGTATTCTTCAAACTCTAGTTCATTATCCCATGCTTTTTTTTTTGTTGGCAGAATACATAGGGCCTCATTCATGAAGTGTTCTTATGAAAAAAATAGTACTTAAGGCCTTCTTACGAACATTTTTGGCATTCACAAAATGTTTTCTTAACTGAACATGTTCTTCTGGAAGAACAAATCCTACGAACAGTAGGATAGTAATAAAAATATTACTATGTGATCCAGTAACATTTATGAGGAGTTTTGTAGAGCATGTGTCTATTTGGTCTCACTGACTTTACAGGCTGTGACAGCCTCAGTCTGTTCCAGCTCCAGTGCTCTCCATATGGGCCACTGTTACAGCCCTGCTGGACTCAACAACCCCACATCCCCATGACTCCCATGACCAGAGCGCACTCGTATGCACCCCCATCCCAGCGGGTCCGCTACTCGCAGAAAGCACAATAAATAGATGAAAGCCCTCGCTTATTTCAGTAGGTTGGTGACTTAAATATATCCTCACTGAGTGTGTTTGTGTGTGTTCATATGTGTGTGTGTTTAAATCGCCACTGAAACTGTAAAACAGCAGTTGTTCTGCCTGACTTCCTCGATCACCCTCTCCCTGCGTTTTCACATGTAATAATGCCAAGCCCATATTGGTCATATGTGGAAGTTTAGAGGGCGCTTCTTACTAAATGCATATGAATTTTTATGTAAATGAGTGTTGTGGTGATTGTAGGTGGATGTTGGGTTTTAGAATTATTAGAGTGATATTACATATATTATATTACAATTGTCATTTAAGAAGAAATTTGGCTGCTTAAGAACTCTCAGCATCTTCTTAAAGTGGAAGTTACGAACATTTTTAAGAAAACATTCATGAATGATGCCCTTAGTGCTTTCTGTTTATTTTATACATCATTATTACTCAGGCAGTGATAATGTTTTGGCCAAATAATAATTGTTGTGTGCATATTTGTTGTTTTGATACATTTTTCTAGCATTTTTATTCAACTCTGCACATAACCTTTATTGGAGTTCCCCATTGCTTGTGTAGGTCAAACAGACTTTTACAACCAAGTGCCTATATAGTCCATAATATAATACCCCTGGCTGTATAAGGACAGGCTGTAGATTACATTGCTTGTTGCCGGAGTATGTGACGCAGGCTGACCCTTACCGTCACCGTTAAGGCAGGGGACACTTGTCAATCACCGCCATTTAATCAACTACACATCGACATCCAAGGACTTTATCTTGTTAACACAGCGCTTCCTGATCACGGACTGAACACCCGAAAGCACACAACACATCAATAATACAAGCTGCAGTGCCCATAAAGAACATCTAATAAAGTTGAACGGAGAACACTCAAGCTATACCGGCCTCAATACAGGGCTAAGTTGATTAAATGCTTTGCCCTACTTTCTAGCATGATAGAGAATAACTCTTACCAATAAATAGGAAAGCACTTGGTCATATAGAAACAATATTTAGTGGAGTGGGGTTTTATGTTGCAGAGAATGTCATAGCAGAAATAGGGCATCATAAATCAATGTATGTACAGTAATTGGCTGAGAAAAAGAGGCAGATTTCCATTGTGAATAAGATGTTGGAGATTACACAGATCAATATCAGTCAATACGTCAATATGAATGAACCTGAAAGAGCTTTTTGCACACATTGCATGCCACTTGGTGATTGGATAATAACCAGTGAGAATGGTGTTTTGTGTCCTCAGTAACCCCAACACTAAGGACGTAAACAAACCAGCAGTCAAAAGATTTCCTGCTTATTTGGCTTGAAACATGCACAATTCTTGTTTGTCTGGCATATAAATGCATACGATCTGCAGTACGAGGCAGCACCAGAGTTAAATGGTCTGTCTGTTTTATATGTAATGCAGTAAAAGTTGTTGTACACCAGTGCAGATATAAAAGCAGCTCTTAAAGGGTCAAAATGAGAACACTGTGTGCTGTCTGCATTTTTATCATCTGCAGACCAGACGGCACTGGTGCGCTGTTAGCATGCTAATTGTTCTTGGTTTTGGCGTGACACCCTAACTTCACTCTTGCCTTTGAACATTGTGAAACCTGCTTATAAACCCATTACTGTGAATAATTAAGTCTGAAAATGCATGTTTGTTATGTAGGTAATAATGCATCATTGAGAGAGTAGCATAAGTGTGGCTGTGTTTTTGAAACAGGTGTAATGGTAAAATGATTGGACTCCATCTTGGCTGTGCAGGGCATGGTCACATTTTAGCAGATGTGGGAACTAGTGACAGAGTGAGACAGCATGCAGGGTGAAGCTGGAGTGAAGCACTGGTCTAATGAGCCATCTGTAGAGACAGGTGCACATAGAGGCCTGGCCCTGACCTGCTCACCGTGGAAACGCCCCCTCCTCATATCTGCTCTCATATAGGATATAATATACTGTACTATGTGATGCCTTGGAGATCAGTCAAAATGAATTAGATTCCCTTGAACTCTATGGATGATCTGGCCAAGGGCGACAGTTCATAATTGGTAAGATTATAGAGATTAAGATTATACAAGTATTTGCAACAGACAAGTAAAATGCACTGACATCTTGGGGCTATACTGCATGTAATCTATAGATAACAAATTGAGTAAAATGATAAATACATGAATTTATTCCTGTTTAAATAAGCACAGTCTGTCCACAGTAGCATGCATTTTGCCAAAGTGGTATAACCTATAGGTCAACTCATAAAAATGGATGTATACCACCACTGAGCATGTCAGCAAATCACTGGCCTGCAGGCAATGTAAAGAAAATGCATTCACCGTGTATAGCTGTTTAGCATTTTCGCATTTCAGTGCTTGTAAGCAGTAAACAACGACTCCCAGTACAATTTTCACCACAGGACAACAAGTGACACACATCAAATCTTCAATTAAAGATGTAGTAAAGTGAAGTCTATTGTTATCTATATGTGCAATGGCTCAGAACTTCTATAGTGTCAAACATGTCAGATCTGTGGAGAGGTGGTCCCACAGTAAGAATGCATCCTTTTTTACATATCTTTTAGCATTGAAAATACTTGTAATTCAATGGGTGTAAGATGATACATATAAAAGTTACATAGTGCACCTTTAATGTGCCTCAACAACTAGTGCATTGTTAAACACCATCTGCCTCACTTATATGCAAATACTGTTTCTCCCACTACGGTCACAAGTCGGAAATGTGCTCCCTCACTCACTCTTGGAGGCGTGATAAATAGGGGCTGAGGATGCACACTCCGTCCGGCTTCTCTGTCGATGAACAGTTAATGGAATTATTGTGCTTGACGGCCCCCAGAGCAGCCACATTATCAATGCTGAAGCTGGGGTCTTTCTCAGTTCACTCTCTGAATATACCCCACTGTTTTGGAAATAGGCCAATGGGGATTTTACACAATGTAGCGTAAAGGGATCAAAAATATCCTCTTTGAAGCTACAAAATGAATAGCGTGGTAAGTGGTGGAATCTTTGGAACTCCAAAGATGTGATTGTTATCAGCTGAAAGGACTTTAAGCCATAAAAGCTAATCTCTAACAAATAACGACATTTTTTTGGTTTGGATTATTCTTTCAAAAACAGTGAATCTCGATCCCATAGAGGTGGCCCGTCTAAAATTATGACATCTTCAAATTCTAGAACGTGAACACTGTCACGGTTTTACTTAGGACCCAAAAGCAGCACACGACTGGTAAGTAGTTTAACTGTTTATTGTCCAGGCTAGTAATCAGGTAAGTGTGGTAAGTATCAGGCTCGGGGGTCCAGAGGTGCAGGTAGGTATTGGGCTGCTAGCACACAGACAGACAGGCAGACAGACAGACAGACAGACAGACAGGCAGACAGACAGGTAGGGGACAGGCAGGCAGGTAGACAGGCGAGGAGACAGGCAGGCAGTGAAAAATAATAACGACAGAGGCAGCTGGACACAGCTGAAAAACATTAACTTGTCTTGTGGAGCCAACCACATCTACTACCTGGAGAAGTATCAACAACAAACTGGCGAGGAGTGGATGAAAAAAACAGACTTCTTATACTGCAGGGAATGAGGGAAATTGGATCCAGGTGTGCCAGCTGTCAGATCAGGTAAGACGACGCCCAGGTGGGAGGAGAGACCGGCAGGGGGCGTCCTGACAGACACGATCTATTCCTGGGTTTCAGATGATCACAACAATCTATTGGTCAGTACTATTTAATACAGATGGGGGACAGTGGAAAATCAATATTGCTGGGTTTCAGATGACATCACAACATTTTATAGGCCAGTAATATTTAATACAGATAAGGGGCAGCTAAACTGAATATTGTTCAAGTTTTTTGTTGTTAAATAGTGAGTTCTAGGCTCTAGTCACTAATAGAAATGATGAGGTTCAATATGTGTGAATTTACATATGGGATATAGTCATAGAAATGATCATGTCCAGCATTGTGAATTTACCTTTTGGATATTGTGGCAAAGGACCATGTAATCAACAGAGAAAACTGGCTCTTGCCCCCCATCCGGGAGTATGGCATCATCACATTCTAGAATCTGAAATCCATTGATTGCTGAGGAATTTCCATTGTTGCCAGGTTGGTTGCAGAGTTCGAATGCAACCGGGTAAAGCTGTCAAAGCCATGTAACATTATAGGGGCAGATGATTTAGCCCCTGTCTGGGTAATGACTCTCATCCATCGTGAGTTAGCGGCCAACACGGCTCTGTCACACATGAACAAATAGGCCACAGAGAAGATGAAGGCGACATGTGAAGTGCTGACAGTGTGAGGAGGAGAGATGCGTAAATGTGAGCAGAGGGGGGCAACAAGAATTAGGGGAATTACTGGAGGCGAAGGGTTTAAGTGGTTAACGTATGGCTGTGTCAGAAAAAGCTAGAGATGGCTCTGTTTTCTACTTCATTACGGTTACTATAACATTTACAGTAACAACTTGTACCTAAATAGCAAGTTGAATAATTTTGTTCTTGTTTGGCAATATGAATAATATGTGAAATGAGAAATATTTAGTGAGGTGCCAGGTGCAGTATGTAACATTTATACTGCACATGTTTTTAATGGTTTAAATGGACTTATATACTTATTTGTGTTGTTAGTTTTTTTGTTATTTTTTCTGTATTTTGAACAGGGCACCCATGAAAAAGAGACTCACCTCTCCACAAATTTTATCTATAACTTGGCCGAGTGACATCACCTGCTTAAGGTAGATACATTTAATGCCATACTGTGGAACATTCAAATAACTACTCGCTGTGATCAGGCGATGCAAAAATGGTTATTGTATACTTAATATAATCTAAAATGTTGTCCTCTTTCCTAAGCCTGTTGTATACAAGGTTTTCTGCTCTTGTAATGTCAAAGTGTATAGTTCAAGGTGAGATGCATTCAGGGACCTACTTTTCAATCATATAACAAGCCCTCTCTTGTACAATAAGATATTTTCACCACTTTTTTGGTCCTATATAATATATACCCCTGAAATCATCATATGTAATGTCACGTTCTTTAGCTGCTTTGTATGAAAATTGTTATACAGCTTTAAGATTAGCAATATTTTTTCAGAAATTATATGACAAAAATCTACTTATCTTGACTGATTTAGTTGTAACTGTCTAAAACTGTTGCTTATTTATAGCCAGTATGGAAAGGCAATGCACTTTAAAAGTAGCACAAAGTAATTAAAACCCTCATATTAATAAGTCTGTCCAGAGCAGGTAATTAAAGAAACGCAGATTTATTTTTCTAATTCAAACTTCCCCACAACTCGGTAAAAGTTAATCGCAGCCTTGTTCTCCTCCTCTCCTTTAAGTTCTTTATGGAGTAGCCACAACTAGCAGTCAATAACCCACCTCTGTGTCCATTTAATAATTTAGTCTAATGTTCTGCAGTTCATTTACACAGATCAATGCTGTTTGGTTTCAAGGAGGCATGTTTTCTTAGTTCAATTGATATTATTTTTCACACTGTAAAGAACAGGCTATTAGTTAAACAAACACTTAATCAATGTTCCATTACAAATGCCTCGTGTGAATGCTCAGAGGATCAACACGCACAGTGTGTCCGGCAGAATGTATATTGATGAAGTTTATACATTTAATTAACTCAAAAGATGAGCACAGATATTCGGTTTGCCTTGCGTAGTATGGGCCATTAACCCTTTTATAGTTTGTTTTGTTTTGCTAAAAGTACAACATTTGGAGACATATTTAAATAGTATCTGCTTTCTTGTCAACAATGAATCAATAGATTTGGATCGCTGATAAGTGACTTGCTGATTGTTTTATTTTCAAATCAAAGTACATTCGATCATATTACTTAGATGGAACAATATACTCAGGAGGACCAGTAATTTTTAATATGACTCTCTCCTTATAGATTGGAGGCGCTTTCATGCCAGATGCCCTGCCTAATGGAATCTCCACTGTGGGTCAATCTTGTTTGCTGCTTAAGTTACAGATACATTGTCCATTGTATGTTAATGCTTTTCTGTTACAAAAGCATTACATCATTCTAGACTACATTGATCTATTGTATTGTGAACTCTTTATGATAAATGCTACTGTAGAGCTGTACATATTGTGGTGGTTGGAAAGACATGTATCAAGATGTGTTTTAAACAAATGCCTATGTGAGAGCATTCATCTTGAACACTGCACTTTTCTCATGAATCATGAATGAATCACAGGCCTTCACATCGCACTATATTGTCTCCTATATGGACACTCCTGAAGTACTTTTCTTGAGGCTTGACTTTTACATGGGAAGAAATCATAGACCATGTCCTTGGCTAATTGCTAATTGCTAATGTGCCATTCATCTCTGCCAGTTAGAAGCTGCTGGGGCATTGCAGTCAGCCACAGTTGAGCGCAGGGTTAAAGCTGTGAGTGGAATTAAAATCGCACGTAATTACTTCTGTCGCTCAGAGCATTATGGCAGGTAGAATTTATTCATAAAATGTCCTATAACCCTGGTGTAGGAAAAGCCATCCCCTCTCCACAGGTGAGGCCATTTTTCCTCTGCATTGATCTGCTCCTGGGGCTGTGCAGGACATCAATAAGGAGCCTGCATCAGGAGCACATCTGGCCCCTGGCCCCATCCCGTCATGTACATCGCTCAGAGGGACACTTCGGTGACACCTGGCACTCTCACAAGGTTAAAAGCATGTGCTGCAGCTCTGGCTTCAAAGTAAAACTCCATGTATTTCTAATGTTAGGTTCAGGTCAGGCAATTTTATGGGAAATTTTGGAGGTTGAGTTTGAGGGGTTCGGCAAAGTCCCCTGCACCTTCTAATAGCTGCTCGCTGTTGTCACGATATGAAAGTTTCAAGCTTGATTTCAATAAGGAATACGCTCCATACCAATGAGGATGATACAATAATAACAAAAAGTGCCCAATATACTGCAGCATAAAAAATAGTACTTTATTACTGTCTTACGATGTTACCATGCAGTTCCAGAGAATACTCCAACAGAATGAATTGAATGAACCAAAACTTAAGCTCAGATAAGCGTTTGATGAAAAACATAATTATATAGCAGTAAAAGTAGCTACCCGTTCCCACATTTTAAGCCCCATTTTCCCTACCTCCTATCTTGCATATTTTTACATAAATCTGCAGTCATAAAAGACCTTATGATTCTAAAAAATGGTCCTTTCTTTTCTATGCAGTGACCTGGCCATAATCATTTGCATTTTAAATACCCACAGACCAAGAAGTACATTCATCCATTTTACACTTTAAAAGATCTCATTTTTATATTCATTTCACACATTTTTCCGATATTCTAGCCTCATTCTACCTTCTCTATTCCCATGACACTCCCCATGTGCCTGCTCCTCTCTGCTCTCACTATACACTGTCATCTTTTATCATAGAAGTCATTTTAAGTGTGGAAAATCTGTATAGATATGGGTTTTCCCGCCTCTTCCATGTAATCCCCTCAGTGAATACGAACACTCTAATCCACCATTGTAGGATTCGTGTCATACAGGGAATTGTCACATGTTCAGGCCTGTGTTCTTTTGGAAATTAAAGATATTCTTGGAACAGAGTTAAGATAGAATGTTCTCAAATTATTTTTAGCTGTTTATTCAATCTAACTTATGGTAAATCATATTAACTGGAAGATCGGGTTTAGCTGTTCTGTTAGACACATTTATGTCCAGTCAGTTGGGAAAATGTGTCTTGTTCCAGAATAGAAGCTCTATAAAGAATTAGTTCATGATTAAGGAGTGAGTAATAGCGAGCCTTAAACACTTTCAATGTTAAAGGGTATAGTATAATATAATGACCGGGCTTATAAACTGAGGATGCACTAGCTTGGGAGTCAATGCTGTATGTTGAGACATAGCAATTAGTGGTACTAATGATAAATTAAACATTTTCATTGTGTAGTTTCAAACTATCAATTTTTAACTATAACACTTAACAATGTTTAACTGTGGTTAAGGGCCAATGGCACAGATTAGCAGTTTACTCCAGGGCAGCTGTGGCTACAGAAATGCTTACCAGACTGGAGTGAATAATACACTGTAAAGAGCTTTGAGTATCTTGAAAGGTGCTATAAAGCCAGACATAATAATTATAGTTCACATATTCCCAATCTTACCAGGATTCATATGGTGCTCAGAATCCCATTTGTTCTTTCCTTTTGTTACATTGTAAAGTTAACAACCTTAGCCCATCCTGACTAGAGTGTCTCATTCAAAGTCCACAGTCAATGTACCAGCACTGCACTGTCCTGCCTACTTTCTACCATAAGAACACATTTTCACTTATATATAATGAGCTCATTAATTCTCCTGTTCTAAACGATGTGTTATTATCCTTATGTGACCTGTATTGTGAGTTATCCGTCTTATAGGCGTACGTTTAAAATGAAGACTGAAGTTTGATGTATTTTCTTTGAAGCTTGATTCATTTTGGTTGTTTTTCATTTGCAGCATCTTTCTGCCTCCGCAGTTCATTTAACACTCAGGACAGGCTCTTGTGATTTGCTAAATGCGGCATTTGTTGTGCTGATACATCATGTCCCTGTTTATACGTGAATCAGATGAGGTTCTTTTTCAAACTACTGTCATACAAACAAGGAAAAGAAGAGCCCTCTGGAGGAATGTTAAAAAATAGGCCTAAAAGTAAACAGTGGTAAGAAAAGAGCTGACAATGTTCTTTACTAATGCTCAAGCAGAATCTGCATGTCCACCTCTCTAATTATCTTTCAAAACAAATGTACTCTTTATGTCAGGTGAGTTAAAAAGGCTTTAAAACATCTGGGTGCTTTAAATAACAGTTTTATCAGCAGATTACTGACAAGATGAGAGATGTGGTGAGTTTGCGAGAGGAGAGGAAAGATGGAGGTCTGAGCAGGTTATAGTGCTTTTATGGTGCTTTCTCTGCCCCTTCTATGCAGCACTCACCCCTCTCCTCAAACTTTACTGCGGTGCTTCTGTTGGTTACAGAGCTGAGACCTGTCTGTACTCACCCCAGTGGCAAAAGCCGGTGTTTTTCTGCCACGGCTGCGTCCAAGTTCAATAAGTTCTAATTGTGGCTCAGGGTTGAGAGCACGCTCAAACAAAATAATGGAGGCAGCTTTTTCCATGCGACACAGTGGCTCAGTGCGCATCGGCCTTTTTGATGCACCAATAAACATGTTTGTAATTCATGAGCAGCGCACTACCTAACCACTTTTCAAATGAAGGCTGCGAATCATCATGATCAACAATGGCCAAAACCGTGACTGAAAAATATTGCTTTTGTCAGATCCACTGATCCGAAGGTTGGCGGTGCGATTCCAGCTCCCACAGATGGCTGCTGTTGTTGTGTCCTTGGGCAAGACATTAACCCACCTTGTCCCCAGTGTCTTTGTACACTGAGTGGTTCCTTGATGTAAAGCGCTTTGAGTGCTTTGAAGGTGGAAAAGCACTTTATAAAAATGTGACCATTTACCATCAAAAACATCCAAAGCACACCACTGGTCCTGTTTAGGAATAAGACACGTTTAATTGAATACATGTTTGATAGAGAGGTTAAATGCCTGGCTGTGAAACATTCCAAGAAAAGCAGGTGGCGTTACTCCCACCTGAAAAGTTACATAGTGCACCAATAAATCAACAAAGTATGGCATCAGAGTTTGCATGTTCTCCTTGTGTTCACATGGCTCCTAACTATGTATTTAGGGATGCACTGGTTTTTCCGTAACTCAGGACATAGCACTACATCTTTAGGACAGAGTATAGATCATAATGTATATTTAGTCTCTATTAAGGGTTGAAATGTACTACTTAAAACCGCAAAAGTGACTGATCCACTTCCTATTCCTGAGGTGCTGCATTTGATCTGCTGGCCTTCGTTGTGCACATAGTATACAAATGGAATACCTTGTACTACAACCGTGTACAGTAAATGTAGCCCGGCATAACAATAAGGCCATACATGCTGTCTCTAATGTGCAGCTGTCACATGGCTGATTCTGGAGGCACACAGGTCTTTAGTATGAGGAGAGAGGTGCTGAGAGAACACTGTGCTGCTGGGGCTAAGCAGATGGAGCAGCTCTGCCCTGGACTGCCTCGTAATGAGCCCACAGTACAGCCACGGGACTCGGGCATATGCTGCTGGAGAGAGGGGAGAGAGAGTGCACTATTTTGACCTTATTCTATACAGAACATGCAGAACCATACAGGAACTGTCATTTTAGATGCAATCACGACAGTGCATCATTCAAAACCTGCACTTAAAAAATACAGAGGTTATATTATTGATATTATTGTCTTATGTGGCAGTCAACAAAAGTCTGTAATGTTCCTTATTTTACCATATTAGCACATAGTATCCTAATGGGTACTAAAACCACAAAACAAATAACCAACAGGACCAAATTAGACCTTACCTGAAGAGTTTTATAATGGTCTTGATGTAGTGAATCAGAGCTAGTATATGACCACATGGTACAGGAGAAACTACCAGTACATTTTTATTGTGTTGAAAATGACATTATGTTTTATAAAATAGAGTGTATTTTATTATCATTGTGGTATTGAAATTGGGATTGAATATTATGCTTTTTTACTCAGTACATTGAAACACATTTTGAATATATATGTATGGATATATTGATCACATTTTTCTAAAGAATTCATGTTATAGCAACTAGTATTTGCAATTTCCATAGTTTCCATCAAAGGTATTCCTGAAGTATATTTGATATACATAATATTCTCATCTTCCATTTGCCTCTTTCTTATTTCATTCAGAAAATAGGACCAGTGCTTTCCTCGCCTCCTCTGTGTGTGTGCAGGTCTCATAAATCATACGCTTTATCATCTCCACTACCTCAATAAAACTCCTCTAAATGGAAATGCACCCCCATTGTCGCGGGGCTTACTTTACAAGAATACCCATATAAATCAAGTTTGATACAAAAGCACAGTTCGTAGCCTTGGAAATTCTCCAAGATGGAAGATAAGGCCAGTCTAAGGCACTGTTTAAGAAAATGATTTGACTGATTAATTATTTCCTCCACAGTTAAATCAATATTTACAACATTTCAACATAATTAAGCTATTTTTAAAAATGAGTAAAGATAATACACTTTACAATGAAGGATGACTTGAATGATTTGTTGTTCATGTCTCCAGATCCTGTTGTGATGGTAAATAAACCTCTCCTGCACACAATATCTGCCTTTCTTTACTATTGCCGGACTACTTAAATTATATTTTTGTATTATTTTGAGCGTACAAAATGCTTAGTTTATAGTGCCTGTTTTCTTCTTGGAACATACACAGTTGCTGACTAATTATAGCGTATATAATGTTTATTATATACGCTATAGCTTAGACAGGGGTGGGATTTAATATGTTTTTTCATCCGACTCCTTTTCGAGCTTAAATAAGAAAAATATGTGAAATGTGCATTAAGTGTACTGGATACATGTATACAGACTTCTTGTGATCATTAATCTGCTTGAAATAAATAAAATAAATAAATAAATAAATGATCTTATTCCCAGAACTTTGGTCATTAGAAGTGATGTATATAAGTTGAAAAGGCAATACTCTCTTGTCATTCAGTTTCAATGCATCAAATAATGTAATATTAATGTGAAAATTCCTTTTTAAACCAGTGTGTCATCTTGGCGCTTGTCCTGTTATTTTGGATGGTTTGTGACTAAACTATAAACCATTTAGCCCAATTGTTACAACTGGCATCATTGTATTTCACATTGTGCATTCAGCTGTACTGTAGTGTGTGTAAGGGGACGTGGGAGGCTGCTAGAACAGAGTGGACTATATTTAGCCACAATGTGGAATAGCAGGAACTTTGGGGGTTATGTAAATGATTAATATGTACAATTATAACAAGAGTGCTGTATTTCTCGAGACCACTCACTTCACTGTGACTTTCCCCATTTCAAGTGTACATGCATCTCTGTTACGGTAATGAGCGATCAGAAATAAGTCCGGCCATGTCTGTTCCTATAATGGTTTTCTATGAACACTTCCGCACTGAACCCAAATCAAACTTCATCAACATAAGTCTTTTATAATAAGACTTTATGGACTTTTGCCATCCAACAGTGAAATAATGACTTTTCCTGTTTCCAAAGTGAGAAAGCGCTGCCTCGGCAAAGAATGGTACATTTCGTATTGAATTAGTATGGCACATGGGCATCGAAGCACAAAGAAAGCAATCAATTTAAATGAGGGCTTAATACTGCGCGGGCGGGGGTGAAAAACTGCTCCCAAACAGAGAATGTAACTCACTCGTGACTGTTTATCATGGATGTAGGAGTGGTCGGGGCAGGTGTCCTCAGAGCAGGGCACCTTCATTTGATAGAGTGGGTGCTTTACTATTACAAAGAGCATGTGTGGGAGTTTCCACGTCTTTGCCCTCCAGTATTTTAGACAAAGGGAGAAGACAAATTTGGGCCAAAATGTTCCAAAAAGGTGCAAAAGATCTTGGTGGTTGAATAACTGACACGGTGGCCCTCAGAGGAGCTTAGAAGAATGAACGTGGATGATAAGACAAGTCAAATGAAAAAAACTGCAGTCTGGAAGTGGACTTTTGTCAAGTTTGGATCTCAATGCCAACACTCGGTATTACAGTGGCTGTGGTTACATGTACACTCAAAATCAGATAACATTTTTTGGAGATTTTTGGAGTTATAAGATATTTAAAATAACATGTAAACAGCAAAATCAACTGATTTCTTTCTGCACATGGTCTTTCATGGTCTTTGCTCACATCAGATTTTGCTGTGCAGCATTTAAGCAATCTTTGAGCTCCAGAAATCAGATAATAATCAGATTTTGATGTGCATGTGCCACAGCCAGCGGTGTTCTAGTTCTGGGACTCTGTTACTCTGGTGATATTTATATATGTAAAATTATATATCATTTTGATTTTATGTTTCGCAATTCCACACTTACCATCAGTAGTTGATTTATTGGGCAGTGTTTCTGGACAAATGTGCCTGAAGGACAAGATCAGAGCCCCTCAAACAAAAGAGTTTTGTTTTGACAGACAGCTCATTAAATACAGTGAGTCACCGTGACACATCTGATTCAGGCTTGGATCCCTCTCTTCTCTGTGCACAAAAACAAATAACATCCAACAAAAAAAACAACAAAAATATCCTCTTCATCATCAGGCGTATTTGTCGTTCTGCACGTCCACTCAGGACTGTAACAGTGCCTTGCAAACAGAGGTCGTGTCGGGTGCTACAAACTGCTGCCAATTTCCCCTGTGATTCCTCATTATTCACTCCGTCAGAGCTACAGTATAAATACAGAGGAACAGTCTGAGCTCCAGTGCAGTGCTTTAAGTCGTCCTCATGGTCCTGAGAGAGATGAGGTCATTTTATACCACACTGGTTTATGACTCATACAATGATTTACGGGGCTGTTGTTGTTTGTATGCTGCTTTCAATAACGTTTTTATAGTTTTGTTCTATCAAAATAATCCCGTATCCACATGTAGACGGTTACACAAATAAAAATGTAATGTATTGAATGACAGTATATAGCTTGTAGTTGGCAGCATGTTCCAATGGACCCAAACGCAAGGAGTTGATTTTAACTGTTCTAGTGAAACCACTTGCTCGTCTTCATCGAGATGTTGTTGCTTTATCTGGAATGTCCCACCACATGACATTAAACTTATCTATCTCCATGGAGACAAGCAGATGATGGTGCCAGGCTAAGTTACATGTCAGATATGTGGAAAATGGACTCCACTCACAGTAGAATGCCTATTTTTCGAGGTATTTTATATATTTTGCAATGAAATACATGCAATATATAAGCTACATATATATCCATACTGGACCATTGGAGACAAAAACAATAATATCTCCAGGGTGACAAGCAGGTACTAGACCATTCACCAGAACAGTTACACAGTGAATACATCAAGTTTTTTAATCAATTTAATCAAATTAACGATCAAATATTCAAACTTGTTTTTTGAAATCAATGTTGTATAAATACATCAAGTTTTTTAATCAATTTAATCAAATTAACGATCAAATATTCAAACTTGTTTTTTGAAATCAATGTTGTGCGACCTGTTCTCCAAAAGTTGCAGTTTGGGAAAGACAAACTAATTGGACAGTATTTTTATCTCTTTTCTTTTATCTCCTGATTTTCCACTGACCTCACTTATTTTTACCTCACGAGTTTTTATGTTCTTTTTGAAAAGGCATCTGCTAAAGTGTTTTCTAAACTGAGCAGAGACAAGGAGACTGGAGCACTATAGGTCATGTTGTGTCTTTATTTGGAGCAGAGGACGCTCCACCAGCTGCTGCTCTGGACCCACACCTCTGTCCTGTCACAGAGCACCACCGGCCTGCTGAATAATCACTCCTGAGCAGGTGGGGGGGAGCCTAAACTTGGAAACGCACTCATGTCCCATTTTACACAATGTTCTGAGTATTTTTAGTTTCAGTATTTTTCTGCATAAGCATCCTTTGTTCATAAGGAGACAGACTAGGCCAAGGCACTGTCTGGTCCTACCTCAGACGATAAAGATAGCTGTGCCCAGACCTCGTTGCCAGATTTGTATAATTTAGGACACATAGGCACATATATGCAATGTCAAAATCAAGATCTTGAAAGAATCTTGAATCAAAAGTGTGAGCTGAGCAAAAGCACATTTATTTATTTGGTTTATTTGAACAGGGACCGATACAAAAGCAATGATTAACTGTAGCACAGCTGTCCAATGCATGCATCATAGTGCTTATTCATGAGTTAATCTTCCTGTTTATAGATTATAGTTTGAGGACTTTTTTAGTATTTTATTTTTAATTCTTAATTGGTATGGCAATTGCTATGGTTGTGTTTTTACCATGGCAAGATATTTTTGGTTCCTCTTCTATACAAAGAAGTTAGATATTTTGATAAATGGGACTGACAGGTGGATTAACCAATCAGAGAAGAACATATTACACGCATGCCAAAACAAAAAGACATAAAGAAAAGTTTGAATGTGAATATAGGGCCAATTTCACAACACCCAGAATTGTAACAGTCTGCCAATAAACTCCTGAATATTGAAAAAAAAAATGGCCTCGCCTTGAAACTCAGTGCTTTCTCCTCCTCCATTTGTCTGGGTAAATCAAGCCAAAAGTTTGAAATCCCGTTAAGCCTCTTTAAACAGTGTGGATTGAACGATTCAGCAGTGCACAAGTCAAAAGCTGCTCACTGCTTTGTAATCACTCGTTTGAGCTTTTCTGTTCCTAAAGCTCTCCCCTCCAAGAACACCTCCCTTTGCTTACAGTCATGTCTGCACTGTTTTACTTTGCTCTTCTTAACTTCTTAACAAAATGTTGTTTGAATAGGCATTATGAAATCAGGCAGGTGACATTTTCAGCATCTTTGGGTCTATTGCTGTATACACATGTTGGAATATAATTATTAGGTGACTGAAACAATTCAAAGATATTGACTGAAGGCCATGTAGACTCTACCACTTGGACACAGATGACTCATCTTTACACTGGACGGCAGCTCATCATACAAGGACTGTGTTCATGCATCTATATGACATAAGGTATAGTTACAAAAACGTTACAGTTATAGGCTGAGGTTTAAACTTGCTTTCCACAGATAAGCATACAAACAAGACACATCACATTTTAGAAATAAAGCAGAAATTATAAAGCAAAAGTGGAAAAAGAACTCTTTAAATACTTTTTCCACAGGTACATCATTCTCAATTTTGTTACTAAAGTAAAAGTACAGATATGGGAGCAAAAAAATACTCAAGTAAAACTAAAAATATCACATCCAAAAATCGACTTAAGTAAAAGTATAAAAGTTTAAAAATATGCTTCAAGAGTAATAAGTAAAAGTGTTTTGCACAAATTTTGAGATCTAATAAAGCTTCAAATGTATTGATTTTGATACAGATTTGTGCTGAATTGTGTTCAACAGAAACAATTGAGTCAATCAAACCTTTTCAGCAGGTCTCAAACAATAATAAAAAATACTTTTACTTTTCAGTCCTGTTCAAAAATGTGGCGGTGTAGAAAGTACAGATACCTCCTCTCAAATGTAGTGAAGTAAAAGTAATAAGTATCCACTTTAAAATCTACTTAAGTAAAGCACAGATACAGTATCTAGTACTTTACTACTTTTACTTTGTTACGTTCCACCAGTGTCTTTCCCTGGCACCTCTTTGCCATGATAGCAGTGGAGAAAGTGCAGCTGTTTCATAAATAGGACACAAGTCAGAAACACTAATACTTCATGGTTTGAAAGTCCCATCATGCCTCTTTAACTCACTGTAGTGCTAAACATGTAGGAGCAGAACCCTGTGACTTTGCAGTTCACTTTTCCAGACATTTCTCCAGGTTAATCTTTCATACCTCCACATGTCCATCCATTTTGTTCATCTGTGTCATCCATACACATCACCTCTGCAGAAATTTTGGTCCCGACATCCCTCACTGTCGCCCCCTGTCTGCGCACATTCATCATCATCATTCACTCTCTATGACATCACCAAATTTCACCAATCACCAATGACGTTTTTCAAGCTACACGTTCTTCAAGGGGTTCAGTGACTTCTCCAAATATGAAGGAATTTACATGTGAGGGGGAGAGAGAAGTACTGAAGTTGTACCAGGATGCAGCAGGCAGGCTTCTCTCAGCTCTATTGTGAAGAAAGTATAAAAAAAACTTGGCACGCAAAGGCAGGACCAGAGCGAGAGATTGGTATGTCTTGTTTCAGCTGAAAGAGATGTGTTATGTCAAATCTACAATCCCTTGGCCCATAGCGGTAGGTGGAGATTATAAAAGGGTATTGCCTGAAATATGTGATGAGTCTATTCTATAGGTAAACTCATCATATGAAGTTAGTTTTTGTTTTTTTTATAATTGTTTTGAAATGCATGTTCAGGACAGGATAGACAGAGCAGACAAATAATAACAAAATTTACACAAGAAAGATATATATTTTTTAATAAAACAAAAACAAGATGAAAAACAATTTACCACTTACAACACAAAGACAGGAAACAAGACAAGACAAGGCAGACAAGAGACAACATGACAGCACCCTTCACACACACTCACACACTCACACACTCACACACTCATGCTTGGTGCTCAATGATCTTCCTCAAACATTTATGTAAAGGCAAAAGCAGTTAATAACATTTTTCATCACATGAAGCTGGTAATTGTCCATGAATAGCATAGCGAAGAAACATTTAAGTTGGGTGTAAGAGTTAAGTATGGGCGCCAGACTGGAGGGTTAAGGGTTCTTTAACCAAACCCCAGTGCAGGGATTGACCCTCAAAACACCTGTACATTTATCAAATACACAAATAGAGAACCTTTGCACACAGTGATCAAAATTCTGTGCTGTTCAACCTTGGTCATAGTCACTCAAATACAAACCAAAACTACTAGGCCTATTGCAGAATTTAAATAAGACATATTGTGCATGAGTCTAATAGTTATAGTTAGTTATTAGTTATGATATATAGTAATAGTTAGGACATCTGTGGATCATTATGTAATCATATTGAAATGGGGGATGATTGGAGTAACGGTGTCTTGAATACAGAAGTATAAAAATTGCTCAAACATGCACGAAACATGCTAAATACAACCACGAGAGAGTAAATGAGAAGGAGAAACAACTATAACATTGTTAAAAGCTCTAAAAAAATTGATTTAGCATAATAGGTCTGCTTTAAACATATTAACTGAGATTTGTACATTTTGTGTAATCCACTAATGGTTTACATGTAGTTTCGAGTTGGTGAAAAGTCGCTGCCCATTATATTTTTCTACACAAGTTCAAACTGCAAAGAGAATGGGAAGAGTCTGAGGCAGAGCGTAGTGTGTTTGTGGGTGTTTTTACTAAAACACAGTATAATTCTCCTGTCCTCTCCCTGAAGAATGGACCTGAACTCCTCTGCTCTCTGTCTGTGTGAATGTGCTCAAGTCAAGATGCTCCGGGCTAAAGCTTTGGTGCGATGGATTCAGACTTGCACTTCATGCCTCTCTCTCACCTTCTCTTTTTCTCTCGACGCACAACAGTTTCGAGATGTCTCTAAGCTACAGTACAAAAGAGAACGGTATACTGCTACGCCTATACTATAACAGCCTACTCACAACAGATGTCCAAGTAATTTCCCTTGTGGAAGTTTGTCTAAGAATCCTGGGCAAATTAGAAAAAAATCCAGGTTCAAGATCTGGGAAAGAATGCTTGTATGCTGCGCTTGAGTTGCATTGTACTCAACAAGTTGGTCAAATGCAGAATTTTCCCCAAATTTTGAAAATATATAGATTATAAGAAGATTATATTTTCACACTTGTTATCCTGGTTCCACCCACAGGAACATCAACTCAGTTCACAAGGACAACTGAATTATATCGGTAAAAAGTAAAAACACACTTAATGTATTCGTTGTACTCTTCTCCAAAGTGTACTTCACCTGCCTCTTATTCCCTCTTACAATTAAATGACCGATTAGGATCCTTAAAGAGGTTTAATTTAAGGCCTTAAATCCACTGCAAACAGACAGAAGTGTGCTAGCATGTACAGTATATGGGAGAACATTAAGGCCAATTGCGTTGATCTAAGTAGAGCATCCACCACTTACAAGACCAAGGAGGCATTAGGAAATATGTGAATATAGTGTCAGTCTGTTACTTATTACATTGGGAATATGGTGTATATGCTTATTACAATGTGAGTGGTAGACGTCACGTGTTCGGTCGCAGTTAGGCTTGTATTTTTTGAGAATGTCAATCAAGTCATAGTAGACCCAGAAACAGACTGTTGTAAAGAACACAAAGCAGAAACTACAACGACGTGACAATCCCATTTAAAAGGCAGCAGTGACCCCTAAACATTCACCTACAGAGATACATCAAATATATTGCATCTTTATTACAATACCCCCCTCCCCTCTGGCAGGTCCAGTGCAGTCTGCCCCATGCTCTCCCATCACTCTCCCCTCATGAATATTTACCCGTCCACTGTTGATGATGTCATGCTTTTGGAACAGTGGGCTAGTTTGGCTGAGTGCTTTGTTGGAGCGGTAGAACTGGCCTGCTGCTGTAGATCAAGAGTGAGGAGTGGCAGGTGCGGAGAGCTGTGCACAGAAGATTTCTCCCAATCAATGTGTTTCATCTCACAGCAGTCGATACAGAGGCAGCAGGTCTCAGGGCTCCGCTCATAAACACTTTACAGAACTTGCAAATGTGATTTCAGTGGGAAGAGTAGTTCAGGTCATCCACACACAGTAGAGTGGGTGTTTGATAGTAAGATGAGGAATAACAGAGATGCCGATTTTAAGAACTTTTTGCCACAATGACCTGAATTTAAAAAGATGCTTGGTTACACGATAAAAAATACCAGACTATCACTGTTTTCCAAAATTGTCCCCAGCTCAACTATTATCACCTATGCAATAGTGATGTGACGTTCGTGAAGGAATCGGCTATTTGAGCGGTTGCTTAACATGAACAGTTGGAACCAGATCTCAATTTTTTATTGTATGCATGTTTATACTGATTAACGCTGAACCAACACAGAAATCAGCACAGAAGCAAAGTAGGCAACACAGATGAGAGTTGGTGTGCACAAAAAACATATTTGGCATCATAATAACAGTTTGTTTCTTATTGAATGCCACATTTTAACCTTTTTTTATTTGAGCGTTGGTCATTTCTCTCTGTGATTAGCTTGTTGTTAAAATGAGTTCTCACATTGGCTTTTGTCATATAACTAAATACAAAAAGAGCCAGTCTTTTGAACAACTCTTTGAAGTGGATGAATATTATTATTGCAATATCAAAATCAATATCAAGACTTTTCCATAGTACCAAAATCAAGAAAGACATTTTTGTATTGTGACACTACATTAACTGCAAAAATGAAGCGCTAAGAGCCAATCACTGACCCCAACCAGTATAATTATCATAAAGCAAACACTGCACTGACGCCAAATAGACACCACTCGGCCATCAACAGTGTCTCCTCTGAAACCAACCATCTCATCAAGTCACACTACCAACGCAAAACTCTTTTAAATTGATTTATCCACTGAAGAGACCAATATCTCCTCTTAAATAATCCCAGTCTATCATATCTACAACCAGGAGAGTGCACCATATAAACAGTAGGTGTCTCTGTGGCAGCCAACTCCACAGTTAAGTGCTGACTTTGCTATTCAGGGCAACGCTTATTCTCATTAATACAATTTGAGTTTATTTCAGAGAGAGGGAGAGGTTTGGAGAAGGGGAGGGGGTGAGGAGTAAATGGTGGTGTAGGGGGGGAGTGGTGGGGTGCGTATAATTGTGTCCCTAACCTGATCCCTTTATCGGTTCTGGAGAGAGATGGACTTGGCCTGAGAGTTAAAGGAAGGTCTGCTGCAGCTGATTAACAGTAGGTTAAGGAGTGGGGAGAATTATACGGATGCAGCGGGAAATAAAACATGGCTTTTGCCTTTATAGCGCTTCTTGTTTATCTTAGTATAGGCTCTTGTATTAACCTAACTACTTTCTAATTACACCATTAAGTAGCATCTATTTAAGAGGTTTGTTTTGTTTCGTTTTAGAGGTAAAGAATCAAATGCCTACAGTTACTACATAAAACACAGGCATCACAGTCACTACTAGATATTTTGCCTTGATTTAAAGTTGTTTTAAATAACTTCTACCAATCTACATCTACAGCAGGAGCTAGACAAAGCTGCACTGACAAAATAACTCATTGTAAAATATAGTCCAAGTTTCTTTACTTCAAAACAAGACAGTATCCGCTGAAGGGGACACAATGTTGACAGAAAAACACATGTCTTGCTCTTCAAAGTCTTGCTGTCTCGCTGACTGTAGGCTGCTGCTGTCATTTAAAACCACCTTTGCCCAGTTAAAAGATTCTTCCTGAAGATTTCGCCATAAGAGGCTTTGAGTCAGGTCACAGAAAGTTCACATTTTTCTTGATTTGAGACAGAAGCTGCAAATGAACTTGAACTAGAGCTCTAAGTATTGAGATGATAAAACACTCATTCATCCAACAAAAGCACAATCATATCTTCTGCACGGTGGAAGTACTGCACCAGGCTGGGATTGGTTTGCCTTGCCAGCCAAGACCACATGCTTTGACAGTACTTACCAAAAATGTGTGGGTCTGGAACTGCATCCTGGTCCCCAATTTCTGATGGTCGATTGACAGGTGGATTAACCAGTCAGAGAAATTCATGGTCAGTTATTATCATAACAAACATGGAGGCTTACGGATAAAAATGAAGACAAAAACACAGGGGACATATAAACAGTAAGGCATAATAAACAAGCAAAGCACTAAACTCTGTAAATCTGAGGTAAAAGAGCTTATAGATTTAGTTCTGAATGTTCTGATAAGGAAAATCAGTGGGATTTGAGAGACACGTAAAAATGAGCATCTGTGATTGTCACGTCCCAAAGTTGGACTGTTCTCTGGTGCGCTCTGTGATCTGCTTCCAGACCCTTCTGCTTTCAAACTGAAATTAGGAGGAACAGGCTTGCCAGGCATGTTAGCAAGAAAACAGTATTTATTTTAGTTAACTTTAAAAGCTGCATACTAGGGATCACTTCCATTCAAAGAAGAGAATGAAGAGGAAGTGAATCAACTTATATAAAACCTATAAAAAATACAACCTGTAATAGCTGCAATTTAGTCATATTATGCTGCCATCTTTCAAAGCGCAAATACAGGTATAAGTTCAGTCACTTCTGTAAAACACCGTGCATGGAAATCTTTATTGTGTTCTCATAAAGTGCCACTCTCAGATGTTGCCTCTATAATCATAAATAAAAACAGTTGCTTTGTGGCTCAGACTGGTAACAGTACAGTGGCACACATCAGCAGGATGCAGACAGATGTTTGCATTGTTTAAATGCCTTGGGCTCCAAGACTTAATTGTGAGTAAATGTTAAAATCCAAACCTGAATTACGGTCTGTTGTAGCAGCAGGTAGGACCAAGATGGTGGGGGGTCCACAACTCTCTTGTCTGCATGGAGATGGTATTGCTTTGCCTGTAATGTTCCATAGTATGACATTAAATGTATATCTTGCATTTGTTTAATTACAGTTATTGATAAATAAGGCATTTTAAAACATACAGTTATAATTGATTGATTGATTGGTTTGATTTCAAGTTTGTGCCAAGAAAAAAAACCCCAAAACATACTACATATATTATAAACAACAAAAAATAGTATGGTTTTGCGTTCAAATTGTGAAATGAGACGCTTCTCTGGGGCGCTTCTCCGCAGAACTGCCCTGAAATGTTTGGCCTGGGGTCGTCACCTGCTATCACCATGGATATAAATACGTTTAATGCCATATGGAAAATTCCAGGCAAAGCACATCTCTATGGAGACAAGCAGGTGGCAAATCCTCCAACAGAAAAAGTTACACAGTGCAACTTTCAATTCCAGTTATGTGACAGTGACAGGCCGAGTGCTGATACAGCCTCACTTTAGAGCTATGATAAACCAAGTGTAACCTCAATAACTTTACACTAATGTTCCAGTTGAAAGCCCTTGAGAAATGATTACATCGAACCTACCAATCTCATTCTACGTCCAAACACGCTTTCACAGACAAACAATGTCTCCCTCCACTGGACTGCATCTCAGGGGAGCAGAGACTGAGCTAACGTCCACAAAGACATCAGATTTATCGCTGCTTTTCCGCTTCATCTGTGTTTAATGTTGGAAAGTGTACGGCAGATAGCAGCAGGCCAATTCTCCTCTAAATTACCCGCATGGGCCGCAGTGTGTTTGCTGAGTGCTGACTTCAAAGATCATTAACGCAGTGATGGTCCAGGGTATAGGGACAAATCTAAGGTCCCATGATGCACCATAAATGTTGATGGTTATTTGACCAGACTGAAACAAATTTACTGTAGTTTTAACATGAAAGTGTATTTTGCATCACTGTTACTTTGGAGAATATTTGTAATTCTGTTGTAGTGTTTTGGTTCCAACTGGGAATGAAGCAGACAAAGCAAATGAAACCAGATACAGGCATGAATATATGAAAATTGAGGGTGAGTGGGATAGACATCTTCAACCAAGCTGTGGTCTGTCATTTGAATGGAATAAATTAATAAAAAGCACACAACTACTTAGAAACATGTATTGTTACATTGTAATGTATTAAGCTCAGTCTGAGCTCAAAGTAGAGACTGACCAACATGGGTTTTTCCATGACTCAATGCTAAAACCTTTTTTTATTCAAAACAGTCATTGGAAGATAAGCTCTGCCAATATTTTGAGGCTGATATGAAGGGCCAATTTTGATCATTTCACACAAATATGAAACAGAAACTAGTATAAACTCAGCAAATGTCTATGCAGTGCACTGGTCTACATAGAAAAATATAGTTATAAAAATAATACCAGTAGCATTTTTTTTTACATCTACAGCCCTGTTTCAAGCCTTTTAGAGGGCAGTAGACTCTTTGCAGTGTCCACTTTGGTCTAAAATGCAAATATTGCCCCCCATTTATTATATCTGTACTTCATATTTGGTCACAATGAATCCACATTATTTACAATTACTTATTGGCCAATTATTATGATCATTATGATTATGCAGGTTGATGGTGTTAAATCAAATATATATACAGATATACTGTACATGACCAGAGCAGTCCATAAACCCACTATCTTGGTAAGAAAAACCTCTTGACAATCGTGTGCTGAGTGCATTTGAAGAATCACATGAACAGTGAAATGTACTTTGTCATCCGTAGCAGATTATACATGCGCTGGCTTAGACATGTCTTACCTCTGTGCGTTTCCGTATGCACCTGCAGCTACTGCTACACTTGATTCAGCTCATATTGACTCTGGACTGCACACTTCCACTGACATGACAAATGTGCTTATGGCTCTGCTCCTGTAGCTTTACTGCATGTGCCACCTCCAGCCATTCTTCACTGTTGCCCTCCAAGTTTACTCACTGTGGAAGAGAACTATAGCTGAGAGACTGCATGCATAATGTAACAGATTGTAGTAAGTAAACTCAAATAAATTACTCAAGTGCAATTTTGTAAGAGAAATTGTGTTTTTACTTGAGAATGTACATTTGCGGTTTAGAAAAGATTGTAGGAACTAGCTGTGTTGAGTGTTCATAGTGAAATAGCCAGGGCCAACTTAAGGTTTAGTTAGGCCAACTTGTATAGTGTTTTGAAAAAGGCTCTTAATTGCGTGTGGGGCTATAATTAAAGTTGCAATTGACAATTTCTTCCATTTTGTAAGAATTTTTCATAACCTAACGATCAATAATCGGCAAATGTTTTCTGTGTAGTTTTACTTGTCAGTTAAACAATTCAACCCACCGTCTGTAATTGCTTGTGCAGTCTATTCATCACAGCACGCGGAGGGGGCAGCAGTTTGCATAGTTCTTGCGCTCGTGTGGCGCGTCAGAGGCAGCATGCTATGAAACGAGGTGCACTGAACAATCATTACAACATTTCTTGGGGACAGAGCCAGCGGACTGCACAATGTAACGCTCTCCGGACTTCTACAGCCAGCACCTATTTTTGCACACGGAGGCAACGTAAGGTAGGCAAGGTATTGTGCACTTTAAAAGAAAATGTGAGTAAAATGGTGCGACTGGGGTCAAACTGTGTCCACGTGGTTAACTGAAGTGGAAAACTCGCGAGTTAAGAGTTGCTTTTATCTTTGCTCAGGCGGGGGACGGCGAGCATGTGGGCTACTGTAGGCTATGCATTATTAATAGGCGTGTAGGCAGCTATCATTTAAAAGTACCGCTCCTTCAAAACTACAGGCTGTTTGGTAGTGTGGGATTTTCATTGTTTTGACCATGCATAAGCTATATGAGCATGCATATTTGAGGACTAATAGAATAATTTTGTGGCTTGTGGTTCAGTCTTAAACTTGACTTTGGGGTGAGCGTAAAAGGAGCACGCACGTTGCACTCTGCAGCAGCACCGACACAGGGATCGTAGAGGAAGAAATGGAAAGCTGTGATATTTAGGAGGCTGCTCGCTCGCTTACATTTCCAAAAAATAATAACAGAAACAGCAATGACGACTGCCTATCTGCTGTTTGAATGAGTAAGCGCTGATCCGTGCGTGGTGCTGACAGAAAACCGCCCCCTCCAGACACTTCCAGGCTGCAACATACAGTCGGTGGAGAGAGGCAGACGACGCGGACGTGAATG
>KN471920.1:27341-67142 GCA_000787095.1 Periophthalmodon schlosseri
TCACAGCGGCACCTGGACTACTGTTGGCCGGCGGAGGAGCACCCACATCCCCCGGAGAGAGTAAATGGGACCGCACGTAGCGCCAACATGGACAGAATTTTCCGACTGCTCGTCCTCAGCTGTCTCGGCGTCTCCCCTGTCTCCGCGGGTGAGTCGAAAGCCCCGTGCGCAATTTTTAGGAGGAATCCGCGAGGATCTGTTGGCATTTTTGTGTGGATTGGGAAAAAACATGTGGGGCACACCGCTGGTTGAATAGTGAACGGTGATGTGTAAAAATAGCCTCGATAGTGTTTTTGTGAACGTGTTGTAGCTAGACATTCTCGTGCAGTCATCTTTTGGAACGAAGAGATGGTGCTGAATTTGAACAAGCTATGGTCTGTGGATGTGATTTGGAGAGGTGTCCTGTGATTTTGTGGTTGATTGATCAGCCTGCACTTTTGGGAGCATTTGTTTTAACATGAATGAAAATGAATCAGGAATCTCACAACATTTTAGCCTACAATAAAAGACTGGAGATGCTGATTGGTAACAGTGGTCTTCACTAATAGGACACCATTGACCAAGATAGTGAATACATGTAGCGTATCTATAAAAATACAGTATCTGAATCCAAAATGACATGTGCAGGACATAGGGGTATACATGCTCCTTATTTGGAGACTCACCTCTGGTTCTCATCCTCCCACTCCTCTGGCTCTCACTGGAGATGGATCACTGCACGCAGCACACACCAAGACCCAAAGCTTCACTTGACTCAGGGTTTGCTATTGTTGGACTATAAGTGTAGCTGTACCCATTGAATGTGATGCTCATTTTGAAATGGTGGTTCAAAATGTGAAGGTGCTTGTAGTAGCCTGTTTAGGATGAAAGGTGGTTGACTCTGTCCAGCTCTTTGGCTGTTTATAACAGTGTAGTAGATCAGGTCCATCTGGGTGTGTGGATACTGTAGCAAAGGACCTAATCTCAATATGTAGCTGCTGTTTGCACAAGAAAGGAGAGAACAAACAGTAAAATCTCTAGAAATTTGAAACGAACTCCAAGTATAAGCAAGTTTCCTTTAACAGCAAAATGAAAGTAGATGAATAGCACAAGGTTTTTCCTGGTGTGGCTCAGAAGTTAGAGCTGCAGCGTACATGCAGCTCTAAGCCAAGTTGCCAACCTGCCGCTTAGTTTTGC
The DNA here is from genome assembly GCA_000787095.1 of Periophthalmodon schlosseri. Classification (NCBI taxonomy): domain Eukaryota; kingdom Metazoa; phylum Chordata; class Actinopteri; order Gobiiformes; family Gobiidae; genus Periophthalmodon; species Periophthalmodon schlosseri. The sequence goes on from KN471920.1 coordinate 28,518, forward strand.
ATCATTAGTTCAAGTCCAGTTTCTGTCAATTTGCAGAATGTTTCTCCTGTCTCTCTACCACACTATCCTGTAAAATAAAAATACATTTAAAACTATCTCAAGTAAGATATAAAGTAGGGCTGAGTGACAGGACATGGTTTTCTATTCAATTTTATTTTATCTTATCAAAATGTAAAAATGTCTTTCTGTATTACTTTCCTGAACACAAACAAGATATACTTTTATCATTTGTCAACATAAAAATAGTCAAATTTCTGCCTCCAGAATATAAGCTCTGTCCTACATGCTTTTACTGACAGAAGATTGGCTGTAGACCTGTTGGTTAAAAAAAAACACGCTGAATTATTGACAAGAAGAGATTATTGAATTTGAATTAATTACACAGCCCTATCACAAAGGCCTTGGTGTATTGTTCTTAGTGGAGGTGTTACTTGTAGTCCAGTTTGGTTCAGGTTTGTCTGCACGTATTTAAGATTCTCCCAGACACCTGCACCAGGAAAAACAAATCGATTCCAACTGGAGAGAGGCAAAGTGAACCAAGAGTGAGTGTAGGTCCACCATAAATGCACACTCCACTGACATCTTTACTGTGTCTGCCCTCATAGCCACTCATAAACAACCAAACAGCAAAGTAATGCTACTGTTTAAAATGTAAATCGACTTGGTCACACGTTTATCTGAATGAGCCCATAAATTGTGCTGGGCTCATGAGCTCTAACTGCTTCCCCCGAGTTTAGTCAAACAGGAAATCAATGAATCAATCAACAAATGTGCATTGATCTAAGCTCCAGGTATTGTGCTTTGTTTGAAAAATGCTCACAGTAATGAATACAGGAAGTTATTTTTATCAAATAAACGCAAAATATCAGATGTTGGCAACCTCTGTCCAGTTGTAAATTTTCTGGCTAAAGTACATTATAGTGTGGAGTGCCAAACCATTGAATGTCTATAAAAAGAAGTTATAGGTGGAGACTATGGGGCTTAGAAAAATTGAATCAAATGTAGGTGAAAACAGTATGTAATTCGTGCACAATTCCTAATAAATAAAAGCAACTTGCATCTGCACAGTGTTAAAATTGGAACATTTGCCGTAGTATTAATGAAACTAGACTTATTTTAAATGGACTCATGGGAAATGAAGGGTTTGGTTACAATGATTATCTTTCATTCCTGAGGTCTTGGTCCTCTGGGGTAGCCATAGCAATTAAATACTGTCCGTGTGCAGCAGTGATATCGATCTAACATGTTTGAAGCCAGATTCTCATATTTTTAGTTTCACTTTACATTTTCCTCTGACGCCTTTTTGTGTCAAAATTACAACTCAGATTCAGTGAAATACAAAACAGTACAAAGGGCTGTGCAGTTAACCCTATATTGATTGAGATTCATTGTCAGTTTCTCATTGTCAGTAATCAGCTTGGGTGTTTTTAATTGAGAGGACCACAGCCAATCAGTTCAGACTTTGGATGAAGAAATTTGTAAAAAAGTGTTAAATGATTACATTTTGTACTGTTTATGTATTCACCTTACTCTGCCCCGCCCACATTGACCAGTAAATGCTACTAAATCGCCCTTTGTTTGTGGCGGCACTTCGTTTTCAATGGAGAATTTGAGAAAAGTTTTGCTGCTAAAATATTATGTAAAATAGGTTGATTTTGAACAAGTCAACACTGCACCGATTCTCTGGGAGGCTTTCAAACAGCTTTGTAGTCCCTATAGAACTTATTTATTGTCAAGATCGGCAGTCCCATGCAAAGTAATACAACCTGAGTGAGGACGGCGCTCACGGCAACTTCCAGAATAAGGTAAATAACTAATTAATATTTTATTTACATTTTATTCATTAATGTAATCAAATCCAAACATTTTATCAATCAACATGAGAGGAAAAAATATTTCTGTCATATTGCCCAGCCCTAAGTACAGGAAAATGGACAAGAAACCACAGGGTTGAGATATTTTAAAAACAAATAAAAGCTACAGCCGTATTTTTCTGTAATTGCGTCTAATTTTGATTTAAACACTGCCCTTTATCCCTGCTGCTGTAATCTGGAGCAGCCTTTTTTATTGATAGCTAAATCATGTAGTTTCAGTGAACCACAGTGAGCCTGTCATCATCTGTTCATTAGTTCTGGTCAATCATTCAGACACAATTAGAAGCTTGTAATTACTGTATTAGTGAGGTGTGATATTTGCTAGCGTTTAATGCTAGGGTTGTTTTATTTGCCATAATGCTATTTGAACCAGGCTAGAACAATAGGCTCCCATGTCGGTGGACGATTTTCTAAAACCGCCCACCCATTTTATTGACTGCTAGACTAAAATCATTAAAATATGTAGCCTCAAAGTCAAACCATTTTTAATAGACAAGCGTGCTGTTTATGTTCTCCACTTTGTAATCAGAGTGACAAGACAATGCCTATAAGAAGAATTGAAGCACCACATGCATTTGTCATCCTGTCGTGGCATGTTTAAAAAGGAAACCTCACAATCACCTCCTAAACAAATGGACCCTGTGGCAGGTTAGTAATCGATCTCATGGCTGTTCACATCTAATGAGCATTTCAATTTAAAAAAGCTGAAAGCCGTATAGGATTTTCATTAAAGGGTAAATTAAACCCTTTGACTGTGATCATTTTGTTTCATTATTCACCTCTCTACACAAACAACATATTGAATGTTAGACAAATAAAAACACTTCATTGTTTTAAAAAATATCTTCCTGTGCCCAAACCCTGATAAACCTATTGTCAGAAAAGGCTGTTAGACTAAAAATAATACCAAAACTATTTCAAAAATATTTCAGACATTCCACTATGAACCTTCACAACCAGGGTAAATCCTGGTTTAATTTGAGCTTGGAGGAAGGAAATTTGCTGTGGGGGAAAAATGAATCTGTAAAATGACATGCATAAAGCAGTATTGGACTTTTTAGTTTAAAGATGCTCTATGTAACTTTTCTGGTATAGGATCCACCACCAGCTTGTCTCCATGGAGATGTAATTGCTTTTCCTTGACTCTTCTATAGTATGACATGAAATGTATCTGTCGTGCATTTATGCAATTACAGGTGTTTTTACCTTGAAAAATATGCTTACTGTGAGCAGGCTCGCCTCTCCACATATCTGACCTGTAACTTGGCTTGGCCCTGGTAGCGTCACCTGCTTGTCATGCCATATTGTGGAATAATATAGGCAAAGCAATAACATCTCCATAGAGACAAGCAGGTGACAGACCCTCCATTAGAAAAGTTACATAGGGCACCTTTAAGTTTAAGAGGCAAATTCCTACAATACTTAATTCTGTTTTATTCCTAGTGTTGGTTCCCTGGTCACATCTGGACATCTGATTGAAAGCTCCACTGGCCTGTCTTGAAATGTGTGGACTTCAGCCCTCTTAATGTCAGTGTGGATTCACAGCTGCTGCCACTGCTCTTTCCTTCGCCCCTCTCCTCCTCCTTCTTCTCTTTCTCTCCCCCTTCTCCTCACTCTCCTCTCTCACCTACCTCTACTCGGTCTCCTCCTTCTCCTTCCTCTCCTCCTCCTCCTTCCCCTTCTTTTCCTTCCTCTCCTTCCTCTCCTTCTCCTCCTTCCCCTTCCTCTCCTCTCTCTCCTTCCTCTCCTCCGTCTCTTCCTCTCTATTCTTCTTTCCCCCCTCTCTTCTCCTCCTTCCTCTCCTCCTTCACCTCTCCCTCCCCTCTCCTCCGTCTCCTCTCTCCTTCTTCTCCTCCCTCTGCTTCCTCACTCCTTCAAAAGCCTCTCAGAGTTCTTTGTTTCTGCATCAAAGACAGATCATGAGCTGAATGCTGCGATGGCCTTGTGTTATGTGAGGCAGTGAACAGAAATCAACAGAATCTGACTTTTAGTGCCTTTTTGTTTCTTTTAAAGCTGTTACTAGTGAGAGACCAAAGATGAGGTTGAGGGGGGTCACAAGTGATTTTTATTTTAGGTTTTATTTAACTATACAATGTAGAATAAAATGCTCCTTCAGGTGCAAAACCAAATGCTATATTTTGAAAAACATGGAGGAGACGTCCTAGTGGCACTGAAATATGGGTCAAATGCAGAGGACAAATTTCCCTACGGGGACAATAAAGTGTATCTTAACCTTAACCTTAAACTTCCTACATGTGTTTCTACAAATGTAAAGCCAGTAAAGGCCTTTTCAGATACATTTTAGAAAAGTGGAAGTTGAAAAATATTTATACTATACTACATATCAAACCCAGATCAGATTAATTCTTGCTTGTAATGCACTGACTGGTCTCATATAGTGGGTGTAATATATCTCCAGCTGTCCACATACATTAGTACATTAGTATTTAGAGAAGAATCTTATGTATTTTACTATGTATTTTCAACAAGTCCCTTGAACCCTTTCACTCCAACAGCAGTGCATCTTCTATTTTTATTTGGCACCGTGAGGGGTGCAGGTCCCAGATGGTGCGCCTTTACATCTGTGCAGTTGGCAGTCGGGCCCCCAGGAGAGAGCCCACACCTCTGTCCCCCTTGTGGTGGAAGTAATCTTCTCCTGAGCTCCATTTCAGCTTTACTATTGGGAGATGAAAGTAGTGTCCAAGAAATGTCATGAAATACCGGTTATAGATGCGGTGTACTGCTGGTATAAATGACAACATTATTAATGCAGGATACAGTTTGTGGGTGTTGGGAGGTGAAATTACATTTTTAATTTCACAGCTGACTCCTTTTCTCTCGCCTTCGAACACACCTACAGTAGCTCTGCAGGGACAAACCTGGGCCAAGTCAAGTGGAAACAGGTCAGATGATCAGGCGTCACTACTGTAGCAAAACAAACAAGTGTTTTGTCATTTTGTGTATTTGTACAAAACAAGCTTCATGTGTGTTTGCAGGGACAGTGGGGTTGCTCTTGTCCTTTGGCCTGAATTAGCATTAAAAGTGTTAGTCTCATTTTGTACCCCTCTATTGTGCGATGGTGATTATTTGGGATGGGAGTCTTGGTCTCTCAACATTTCATTTCATCTCAACATTATCTTCATCAGACCCCCCATTAGAAAAGGTACACAGTGCACCTTTAAGTTTAAGAGGCAAATTACAAGATGCGACAATACTTAATTCTTTTTTATTCCTAACGTTGGCTCACTGATCACATCTGGTCACCTGATTGAAAGCTCCACTGGCCTTTTTTGAAATGTCGGTGTGGACTCTCTTAGTGTCAATGTGGATTCACAGCTGTTGCCACTGCTCTTTCCTCTGCCCCTCTCCTAATCCTCCTTCTCTTTCTCTCCCCCCTCTCCTCACTCTCCTTCCTCTCCTCCTCCTCCTTTTTCCTTCTTCTCCTCCTTCTCCTTCCTCTCCTCCCTCTCCTCCTTTTTCAACAAGTCCTTTTCCCATTTCATCTCCACTCCAGCAGCAGTGCATCTTCTTGATTGAGATGCCACCAGTTTAACAAAAATATAACACTAAAATTTGATATTGTGACACTGACATCCCTCCCTGCACTGTTGCCTAAAGGAAGCTGAAAAAGAGTAGAGATAATATTTTATAACACTTATGACATAGAAGTTTTACCACGGGTTCATTGCAGTCCAGTCCCTGATGTGTGTCTTGTGCAATGCCGTGTTACATTATTGATAATGCCTCTCGTGAATATGTCGTTTTCAGTAGATATTATATTGATCTTCTTCTACTTTGTTAAGCGAAGATGGAAAAAAAAATCCTACACCACTTGTTCCTGTTGTCTCCCTCCCCCTGTGCATGTGTGGCGCTCCTGTGTGTCAGATCTGGAGGTGTTACTCCAACAGCTGAGTCCTCAGAGCAGCTCGTCTGTGTGAAGAGTAAGGGGGGGTAGAGAGAAAAAGACAGAGAGAGAGAGGAGGGGCAGAGAGAGAAACAGAGATAGAGAGAGAGGGGGGCAAAGAGAAGAAGTAAGTGAGAAAGGGTCAGAGAGAGAGAGAGAGAGAGGTGGGGGGTAGAGACAGAGTTAGGGGGGCAAAAAGAGATAGGGGAGAAAGAGAAACAGTAAACGTGAGAAATGGTCAGAGAAGGAGAGCGAGAGAGTGGGATAATAGAGAAAGAGGCAGAGAGATAGAGACAGAAAGAGGAAGAGAGAGAAAGTGATTGGGACAGAGAGAGTGGGAGAGACAGAACAGAGAGAGACATAGACTGAACGAGAGAGAGGGAGAACAGTTCAAATTGTCACTAATTCTGTATTTGTAGCTCATACATCTAACTGTGAGTCTCTTTCATAATCAGCCTCTCCCTGCTCTTCCTCCGTTCTGCTGCTGGAGAAGGCTGCTCCTGATTTCAGAGCTGATTTCATTAGCATCGGGTTTGTCAAATAATCCACCAGCAGAGGTCTTTTTGACTATCCATTTGTTCTCATTGATTTTCATCCTCTGCCTTTTGACATTTATTTAGACAATAATAGTGTGTGTGCAGATGTGCGTCCATCAGATTGAACCAGGGTGAAAATGGACTGTTTTTTGATTCTCTGTCCTCCCCAGTGGTGGAATTCATTTCATAGTGTGGAGTAAATAACTAATTTCTGTACAACGCGACAACAATAACCCCAGGTGTATTAATGTGCCTGTGCAGGGCAGTAGAATGGATCACAGAGGATTACATGCACACTTGCACCTCTCTTTGTGTGAAAATGGATAACTACACATTTAATTTGTTGGTAATACAGAGCAAACGATTTATTCATGTCCCTGTGCAATACAAAAGCATTAATGGTATGATTAAACCAGTCATCCAAAATAATGCACTATCCGATGTTCTAATTTATTGAACTATTTATTTTATATGTAATAAATGTAACAGTAATAGCATCTTTACTGTTCACTTGTAAATACTATAGTCATTTGCTGATGCGTTATTCTTCAATGCAGTTGGTGGTAAAATTTCTTACTAGTTACAGCTGCCCAGGGGCAAACTGGCAATGCCATGGCAACCAGTTACAGCCTCTTTGACAGCCATAAAACACACAAACTGCATCTAGATGTAGCACTGAGAAAAATTGGAGAGTGCAGACTACAAGCGTTCCAATTAGGACTGGACAAACATCCTGTTTGTCAGCTCATATTCCAATGTTCTCTCAAATGTTAATGCTCTGGATGTGTTTGAAATGAGCGTGATGAATAAAATCTTACTTTTACACATACATTGGAAATCTAACCGCACACTCAGAATGCTTGTCAGAAAAATTACCTATACATTTTTTTTCCTAAAATTTTGCCGCCCTAGTTGAAACATAAATAATTTGTGTTTGACCCTGTTGTTCCTCCACTTGTTCACTCATCATTTAAAACAAGCGCATTCAGCTAAACCAAGACTCATCATCCATTACCCTGCTATCACCTCGGATCAAACCGCTCATTAAAATTGCAAATTGCATTTACCGTGCTGCCCCAGTGGTACAAGAAGATAATTGAATAAACTATCCACACTAGTTTCATTTATAGGATGAGGATTGATTTGAAGAAATAACTGTATATTTGCATATTGTTCTTTGTTTGTCTACTAACTAATATTTTTAACATATATTTGACTGATCTTATACATTGCTGTGTATGTCTTGGAAAGCTTACTGTAAATAAGACTTGCAGTCAGGGGGCCATCCACTTCACAGGTAATTTGAGGATATCAGTGACAGAAAGAAGACAGATTCCTCTCTTCCTGGTGCTCTGTCTTTTATTTCCATCCAAGCGTCAGTTTGACACAGTTCTATACTAACTACACCATGAGCTGGAGGAGGAGCTGCAGATGGAAAGGTAAACCCCTGCCTGAGATGGAGAGGCTGACAAATGACAAAAAGATTTCTTATGATGGCGGGACATTAGATATTTAATCAAAAAGCAAAGGAGAAAAAAAAAGAAAATATAATGATGGAAACCTTAATCTCTTGAAGCCACTTGATATGCCACCTTCTTGTCTCCATGGAAATATATAAGTTAAAGCCATATTGGAAAAGCAGATGGCAGGTTACCAGACATCCTACCAGACAAAATTACAAGCCAGGTCTGTGGAGAGGCAGATGCATGTTTTTCCAGGTAGTTTTGAGCAATGAAAACAATGGTAATGAAATAAATTTGTCAGTTTTATCTTTATTTTACCAAGGGAAACATTCTGAACTGTTGTGATGGTGCTCTGTTTGATTACAGTGTTAACCTGGCTGAAATGTTACATGGTGGGGTTTTAACTTGAAACTGGTTGGTTGACTAGTCTAGCATCAGTGAAAATAATCAGTTAACCTGTTGCCAATATTGAGCCTCCTTTATTGGATTCCTTTATTGTTAAAACTCCCTCTAGTATACTGGAAATTACCGCTCTGGGTTATAAGCAGGACACATTGCTACAGTGTGACTCGCATGATCGTACTCAGCAGATGCGTTTGCTCCTAAATGAGACACATTATCGGCTTGTGTTCATTTCACTGCTGCTCTGTCACGCTGTGTCATTTACTCCGTACACAAGAAGGGGAGAGTGCTTTTGACACAAGCAAGGACAAAATCTGTGTGGCTCTCTAATGGCATATTAAGAATGAATGAGGACTATGGGTGCAATCCCTAAGAGAAAGCTAACATGGCAACTTGCACATTTCAACACCCAAAATGAATTCTCACAGCGGCACCATTAGCGTCCAAACATTCATAATGAAGTGCTAATTTATGGCTGCTAATTCTCTTCGTGGCCTCGCACTTTCAAACCATAATGACGTTGGCAACTTTGATTCCTCTGACTCATGTTGATGCGTGCCCACCTGCTGTTATCGTGCCTTCTTTGCACTGGCTGTTTGCTTATCGTTATCTCTAACAAGCTAAAGTGGTTCTCACTGTGAAAAAATGGCAAAATGATTGTATAAAATGGAAGAGGAAGTGGCACTTACTGTCTTTTATTTGTGTTCAAAGCCCTAAGACACGAGTCTGATGAGCCCCCCCCTTTCTTTGTATTTGAAAGGAGGGTCTGGTGTCCTCCTCACAGCAAATCAAGTTTTTGGACAACCTACAGTCTATCTGGATCATTGAAAACTAAAACTTCAAACACCTCGAAAATATTTTGGCTAACTCAGAGCAAACTTCTCACATTTGATCTAGTGCTTTGGAAGAGTTCTATTTTATTTGTCCCATTTTAAACATTTCTACATTCTCCATATTTGTTTTGATACAGGCCATGGACCATTTCTCTAAATAATGTGCTTGTTTCTGACTAAGCCTGTCACGTTTGCCCCAGAACCCATCAGACCCTTTATATGGAATAAGAAAAGACACACTTAAACAAAAAATATTGTTCATTTTCTGACCGTTTTTGACAGGGGTTTGCTTCTCCGAGTCCTGAAATAACATACAATTATCTGTCATTCTGATTGCTGTTGAGTTACTGCTGGGTGAATGTATTCATGATGGTTCAAAGTCACCCTCATCCCTCCCAGAGCAGCTGTGTCCATTCACACCGAGCTGTGCTTTATGAAGAAATTAGTCTGGTGTTTCATTAGAGCTCACACTGACACTGTTCCTGTCCACTCCAGAGGAAGTCAAAGTTATGTAGGGACAAGACACTCATTACTCTATGGTAAATTGATGTTGCAAAAAATGTCTTTGGCCTAGATATTTAATAAGCAGCTATGAAAAAACTGTATTGGTGAAGATGGGTTAATATGCTATATGCTGAATGTGTATCTGAGCCAAATGTTTTTCTTTTGTCAAGGGAAAGGCCAATTGAGTGATAAACTATTATTCAGTCACCCATTGACTGTATGACCAAATTCGATTTGGATTCCAGAGAAGAGAATAACATCACAGACATGGACTGTTCTTTAAGACAGAATCACCTGTAGTTTAACTGTGTTCATTTTCCTAACATCTGTCATAGCAACACTGTGCACAATAGAACATAATTTCACAAAAAAATACAGATTGCTTGACATTTGTCTATCAAAATAGTAAATAAAAATTAGGGATGCATCAATCCAGCTTTCTTAGTTCCAATACCTATTCTGATACTATAACTTTAGGTATCTGCTGATACCCGATACTGATAACTGATACCAGGGCAGAGACTGATAACAGCATTTATTTCCTTTAAATAAAAATAAAATAAACCAGACCTAATCCAAATGTGTAGCTGTTATTTATCTCTCAAGTAGCTACAGAACAACGTTGAGATTTTCTGGGCCGACTAGGACCAGTAATTTTTTCAGTATCTGCGCTGATATCCGATACTGGTATTGGATCAGTGCATTTCTAATAAAAATTGAAAAATGTAATTCCTACTTACATTTTAGGCGCAAATAAATAAACAACACGATGTTGGAGCAAAAATGTATCTCTTTAACTGTAGTATAAACCCAACCACTACTCTTTGTGGCTGCCCCAAGCCTGCATACAGCATCAGAAATGGCTTACAGCAAAAAGAAAATAATAATAATAATAATAAATCAATATGCTCTAAATAACCTTATTCTTTGACATAAATTTGACACTTTTCTTAAATCTTTTCCATGTTTTGCTTGTCATGCATCACAGTTACACCCCATATCATGTAGTAGTATATACTACATGCATACTGAGCGAGTTTAAACCAATTTCACCTTTCTGCCCACAGCTCCTCTGCAGCGGGTGTTTTGATCTGATGTACAGGCAGACATATAGAGATTAAAGCTGGGCTGTTGTGTTTATGTATTCCCCTGATACAATACACCGGCAGTAATTAAGTCTACAGCCTCTAACTCAGACACGCACCACCACAGTCACGCTGCTAATTATATATGGAAAATGTATCATTATTCTCCTCTATCTAATGACCTTTGGCCCTCATTAAAGTGTAGGTGTGTTATGAAGATGGGCTGCGTTTTCTTATAGCGCGGGTCAAGTCTGGCTTATTTCGCACATGAATCCAATTTGATCAGTGATATTCTTCAACATCAGAGCTCAAAAGGGCTTAATAAAATAATGATTACAGTTAATGAGGGCGCCTGTTACGAACCAGCTTTGGTGCTTTCAATTAAGTAGCAAAGAGTGCCTATGCAGAGAGGCTGAGTCAGTGTGGAAATGACCAGTGATTAAAAATAGCTTAATGGTGCACTATGCAACTTTTCTGTCACTGCTCGTCTCTATGGATATGTTATTGCTTTACCTGAACTGTTCCACAGTATGACATTAAAGTTATCTATCTCCATGGAGACAAGTAGGGGATTGTAAAAGGCCACAGGTCAGATTTGTGGCGAGGCAAGCCCACTCACTAGAATGTTTTTCAATGTATTTTTTCAGCAATAAAACATCTGATTGAATTAATGCCATACCGTGGAACTTGCCAGGCAAAGCAATAGCATATCCATGGAGAAAAGCAGATGATGTACCTCCCACCAGAAAAGTTACATAGTGCACCTTTAATTGTAGAATAAATTAAATAAAAATCTAACACTTTATTTTTGTTGTCCTGTGTGCAGATAGCCTGTCGCCTCCTGTCAATGTGACCGTGAGAGAGGTGCGAGCCCGGTTTGCTGTGGTCACATGGGACATCCCCGAAGGAGACAACGTGATCGGGTTTGCCATCACACAGCAGGTAAACAAACCCAAGGACTCATCAGAACTAAACTAATTGAATCCGGTCACCACTCAGAGTTGGTTGTTGGCTGTCATGTCGGATTTTCTGTACTGAGTCACTGAGTCTACAAAAACAGTATTAAAGAAATGATCACAGGGCATTTCACCCCGTCAGTCTGCTTCTCAACTTTTAATAGCAGCTACACTGACAGCTGTATAATTGTACGTAATTGACTTTATATCCATCCAAGAGTGTGAACTTGTAACAATTCTGGCATTAGAGAAGCTTGTTTTTACTGTATAACATCGTCAACCACTTCTATGCTAATTTAGCATATAGAGTCGTAATGAATAGATGTTTAGTGCCATTTTAAATGTACATCATGTAATCAGATTCGCTCTCCAGAGAGGAAATCTTTCAAATTACAGACACTTAATTTCCCAACAAAAAAAAGATTTTGAAGAAATAGGATTGTAGAAATAAAACTATGAATTATGGAAAGTTAAAAACTTTAGGAAGGTTTGAAAATGATCTATATTACTGACCCCCATGTCTTCATCACAATCATAAATCTAGTCTGTAGGCCTGTGCATTATTCATATTCACTGTGCCTCTTGCATATGTTCCTAAATCACACTTTATCTCCAGATCTTCTAACATGGGCTGTCTGTCATTCCCACTCATATTGTATTTCTTCTCAAAATCGCCCCTGTATTTACTTCATTGGATCTAAACTGTAAAACATTTTTCTTCTTGAAATTCCAACCCAAGTGTGTACTATTATCGTATTAAGTCTATGGTTGGCACTAATAACTTACATTGTCTCTACAGAAGAAGGACGTGCGCATGCTTCGGTTCATCCAGGAAGTCAACACGACCACTCGCTCCTGTGCATTATGGGACTTGGAGGAGGAGACCGACTACATTGTGCATGTCCAGTCCATCAGCATGTCTGGTATGAGCCCGCACAGCGAACCTTTACGCTTCAGGACGCCCAAAGACACGGACACTCAGGCCTCTAAGAGCAAAGGTAACATGACCAAATATTTCTCAGTACAAATGTCAACCTCTGAGTTAAAATAGCACAATTTTTGTTACCGAGTTCAATAGGGGGTTTGGCTTTTTGACAATCTCAACTGTTTCTAGCCAAAGACCAATAAAAATCAATAGCGGCAGTAAGCGTGAAATGAAATCTTGCAGTGGAGCACTCCTAAAGCTCACTCTTGCTGACCGCAACTCGGGAATAAAAGAGCTGAGGTGGGTGTATGCCTGACTGTATTGATGCGCCTCGGCGGGCTTCACCTGCACACAGCCAGTCCACAGTGAAGCCAATGAGGAGAGCATTCATCAGACAGGAGCTGGTGCGAGCTGTAGGGGACAAACGATCAATAGACTCTGGCCCAAGCCTTCCTGCATCTATTTCTGTTCTCATTTACACTCATCTTTTACCCAAGCACTGCCTCAACCACAACTTGAGCAGTGTAGAACCAGTGTGCTAATAAACAGGGATGCTAATGAGAATTGATACCTAATCTGTTCTAGTATTTGTCGTGATTTTTCAAAAGATGCTCAAGCAACAAATGGAGTATTACTATTCCACATCTCAGTCTTTCTTTTTTGAGACATGAGCATTTTTTGAGAAAAGTCCCCAAACTACTCCTCAGTTAGAAGAAAAGGCTAAATCTAATCTAGTGTGCATTTACTTACTGCATGTCACACACACTTTCACTGAGATAGAAAAGAGATGTCTCATAGTCTAAAATGATCCTTATTGTTATCTTTTGGCAATGACAGAATAATAATGTAACAGCATAAATTAGTTCCCCTGTGGCGCTATTGTTTACTTTTTCTCAATTGTTCTCTTTTGTTTTTGGGAGAAAATCATAGCAAGTATTTTGAAGTTGAATATCGTAGTGCAGTTGTAGACATAAAAATGCATATTTTTAAATTATCTTGTCTTTTGTTCACAATGCAACCTTTAAAACCATTAGCCATATTGTCTGTAGCATATTCAGGTAAACGGAGGCCACACTCATAATCCAATACAGTTTTCCTTTTGGTTCCTCCTAGAGATGTCAAAAGCAGGTTGAGGAGTACTTTTTATGTTGTTTAAAAAGAGCTGCAGTAAAAACTAATTTCTGTATAGTCAGTTTCATGTAGTGTCCTGAAGACCAGAAAACGTCCCCTCTATGCTGCTGACTGTTGAGGTCTAAGAAGTATTCTTCTTTTCTCGAACATTGCACTAAATTGTATACAGCTTATTACCAACACAGTGTTTTTGTCATTGTGCTTGTGTACACACTCTCTGTCTTTACTATTGACATACCACATTTTGTTTTTTCAGACGAAGTGACCATGGAGGAGGTGGGTCAGGCCACACAGCTCCGAGCGGGTGAACTCATAATCATTGTGGTGGTTCTGATCATGTGGGCAGGTGAGGACTCAGCCTCTGCTGAGCTGGAGAATAGTGGGAACACTAGAGAGAGGTCTTGTGGTGTTATCTGAAGGTGCTCAGTTGTCAACACACTCTCGGTTTCAGGTGTCATCGCTCTGTTCTGTCGCCAGTACGATATCATCAAAGACAACGAGCCCAACAACAACAAGGACAAAGCCAAAAACTCCTCAGAGTGCAGTACTCCTGAACATCCAACAGGGGGTCTGCTGCGCAGTAAGGTATAACCCACCCCCCTTTCCCCGGGTGCTCCCTCCGCGGCGCCGGGCAGGTGAATCGTCCTGGCCACTTTATTCAGAATACTTCCACTCCATGCACAGTCATAGCCATCTGAGCCTTTGCTGCAGAACAATATTGTTTTAAACTGCCCTCAGGATCAAGTCACAGCTTCTTTTGATTAAATCCAGAACCCCATTTCATACCCTCTAAGTTCAAATCAGACCCAAACAACCTTTTGTTCTGCTTTACAACATCCAGGCGCTGGCGCATCCTTTTGCTCATTGCATGATTGTAGTAGTTCCCTGTGAGCCCGCCTGTCCTCTCATACTCTTCTTCTGTTTGCTCCCACAGTTTGCCAAGAACAACAACAGGATGCCATCCGTCAACATCATCGAGGTGTGACTGCCACAGACTGCAACCTTCTGCTTGTAGTGATAAGGCATGTGTCCTCTCTCCCCAGACAGCAAGGTACTCCTGGGTCAGGCGCACTGCCTGCAGGTCAGGGGCCCTCCACGACTCCAGAGGCCTGTGTGCTGCGGGATATGCAGCCCAGACTGGACACCCCAGGGACCAGAGCTGATACACACAAAGCCTCCTTATGTCACTGTACGTTAGAATAGTGGTCTTAGCACTGCACCTGTTTGTTGAATGTCAGCAGTGCTCATCATTTAAGTGTTTTACTGTAGTTATTAAAAAGGTGCCATCAGAACCAGTGTTATGGTTCTAGTCTGCAGACATTCTTTTATTTGAATTTCATCCAGTGGGACGTGCAGTTAAGTCCAGACGTTGTTTTAGACTGACTCTAAAACTATGTAGAAGAAGGTCCATCTAATACTGATGAGGTATGCATCCTGCTGTTGAACTCTGAAAGACTCATTACAAAGTAACATTCCAAGTCCTGGATGAGCCCTTTATACTCCTGTGCATTTCTTTGAATATACTGTGTCTATAGAGGAAAACGCACATGGAGAGTTGTTATTTAGTGCTGAACATCCAAAGGGGCAGATCCCTCATATCAGCAATAACAGCCTTCGATGGAGCCCGGATCCTCGACCGCCTCCTCTCAAGCATGCACTGTTCAGTGTCCCGTGAGAGCATGCATGAGTGCGGACACACAAGCGCTGTTACCTTTTCCTGCTCTAGAACAAGGACATACACACGGCTTCAGAGCCCGATTATGACTTCTTGAACAGGTGAACAAAGGGCTTCTACTTTTCTCAGAACCATTTGTGTAGCAACCACAACTACTGTAAAAGGGATCAACTTTTGCCATATGGTACTGTACACTGTAATATGTGTAAAATACTTACTTTAGACTTGGCTGGATCAGTTATTGAACTGTTTGGGCATGATGTGTTCATGTTTTAGGCCTTGTTTTATTTCAGTTGTAACTGCCTTAATGTCTTGTTCTTTTACTAAGTAGATCCATTGTGCTTAAAAACATAATACTGTATGTAAATACTTTGTCATTATTTGTAAATGGCAATTACCATTTTGGGTGTAATGGAATGTGATGTGAATTGGTGAAAACTGTAACTGCTAAATTGGAAAAAAGTTGACAACTATCAGTAATAATGTAATATTTTTCATCACCAAGATCATTACATGGATGAAAATGTGGCACAAAAAGTTTGGTCAACATTGATGATGAAGCAGCAGAGGCAGTCAAGAGAAATGCTCTGACGGTTGTGTAAGTTGGGGAGAATGACTAATGCAATCACAGGCTTTTATCACTCTGCCTCCACTTCCCCTCTTATTAGAAGTGTAAAAGACTTCATAAGGTGTCCCTAATAATAATTATCATTACTGTTAATAATTAATACGCCTAACTACAATAGAAGGTGATTCGAATTTTAGTAATACATTGGATACATCAAACAGATGTATACAAATACACAAATTCAGCTCAAAATGACCTTTACTGAACATGAAATACCCTGGATTGTAACCCTGGATTTGTGTACTCTGGGTTGTGTAAGAAAGTAATGTATTTAAATGATTGCATCTATTATTTATACAACAGTAAATTTAAAATGTAGTCTTTACATGTGTGATTCAGATGAGTTTTCCATGTCATAGCAAACAGTCAATAGAGCAGGGGACTGTGTTGTCACAATTTGGGAATTTTTTGTGAGCCTAATGTTTAACCAATCTAGATCATTCAAAAGTATTCTGACACTTTTTTTACGCTGGTTTTGACATTTGATCCAGAGCTCTATAGATTTAGAACTTTAGTTAATATATTAACAAATGCATTCTGAGCAAGCATAACCACAGCCTTGGGTTTAGAGTCTTATGTTAAGTGTATACAACAATGTAGAGACTGGATACCTTGTCTTAATAAACATGTTATTCATTCACTACGCAGCATGGAGTGTTAAAGTTAACAGTGAAATGTGTATTTTTATTATGTACAGCAGTCATTGACTAATGAGGGCTAGCATGGTTTTACTATTATGCACAAGGTTACACAGCTTCAGTTCTGAAGAAAACAGTGTATGCTTCCTTGTGCATGCTTCAATAAAATGATTTTCCACATTAACATTGGTTTCTTCAATTGCCTTTAATGGGCTCAGAACTCATCATTGCATTAGAAATGTAAGGCACTCAAAACAGGCAACATTATAATAGTGACAAATGGTTTACTTTAGGACACGTTTAGTGCTTTTGTACAAAGTCAAACAAAGTCTTACAAACATGCAAAGATAAATACGACAGAACATGGTGAAAAACTGCATTGCAGAAAGTTATGGATTGAGTACACTGACATCTTTAGGCATTTCAACTGATAATATTGAGATTATTTAAACAGTTACAATTTCATTATCTAAAAAGTGTAGATTTGGGCTGGAATGGAAACAATCAGTGGTTCACTTGACACTTTCATGACTGAAATGGACTTTTACACAACATTCTCAAGTGCTTGTACATGCAAACAAGCACAATATTGAACAAATACAGCAACACTCATTTAATAACACTTCTTACAAACACTGAAAAATTAAACAAACTGATTCACAACATGCAGTCAAGTGCATCTTTTGAAGAGTTTTGGAACAGTGGAGAATCGTTTGAAGGTGAAGTCCAAGCTTTTCTCATAGTCTTCAAGTGCCACTGGGGTGGGTTTAAATCTTTTTACATAATTTCTATCAACACCAAATGAAAATAAGTCAGCATCCAACTAAAAATGAGCCTTTAGATGAAAATGATGTACCTCCTGGTTAGATCTGAGGGATGTTGCCAATGTGGGCCTCGTGAATCTCGGGCTACTTCGGACATGAGACTTAAGAGCTCCCCCATCACATCTGTGAGACAAGAACACTGGAGCAGGTGAGTGAAAGCCTTTTAAATTAAATCTTTGAAAAGAACAATCACAGCAGAAGAACACAGGAATTACTACTATAAGAATAATTTTGCAAGGCCAACTACAGTAGAAAGTGATCTAAACTGACCACATTTCAATACATTCTGAAACCTTTATGTCCTACATAATTCAAAGCCTTCACCTTGAGTGGAGGGCCGCTCATTCATGTGCCTTGTCACGGCATTGATGTATTTTCTCTTTTCCTCCTCTTCTCTTTAGAGAGAAAATCAGACATACAATAAACTCAAGTATTTTAGATGAAACCTCGCCATCAAACCAGCACATAATATGATCATTACCTCTCTAATTGTGGTCTAACAGCTCCCTCTACTGGAGCAACAGAAACTGCAGGCGCCACAGGAACCACTACTGATTTGACCTGAAACAGAAAAGAGTAATGCATACAACCAGGCAGCAACTTTAGACACACTGCAAAACTTTAAAGAGAATCTAGCTTCAAAACCACTTGGCAGATGTTTAGTTTTCACAGGGTAGTAGATCTTCATTGGTGGAAAGGGGCACTTACCGGTAATGTATAAATGTATGAGTGGGGTGGGGGAATATATTATATCATTTAAAAAATAGGTTGAATTGTTAAAATAAAGAAATCAATTGTTCTAAGAAAGGTCAATAATGTAGATTTTGCAAAAAATTGTTTGCAGTTGTATAACCCTTTTGATCATTTTTAATTAAAATCTAAAACTGGGCCCTATGGTAAGCTCTTTTTTCATTGATTTTGCATATCCTTAAAATACTTGATGATGCACTAAAATATCTGATGATACTCAGACAATTATGTAGGTCTTAGTGGCCCAGTGAAGCTCAAAGTCTTCACTGGGCCAGAATAGATGAATTAAAGAATAAGTAGCCAGTGTCTTTGGAATTAACTGAACTGCTAAAACAACTGAGGAATACAATATTTGTAGAAAGAGTGCAGGTAAATTGACTTGTAGGGGTCTTGCCTATATTTGCAGGAGTACCTGTACTTGTAGAGGTAGGGTCGACTCCCACTCGCTGTGGTTTAAAGATTCTTCCTCCCCACAAATCACAGAGGACTCAAATAGAGGAGGTCCAAGTTTGAGATCCTCTGGACTTTGTTGGACAGCATCTGCCTCAAAGGACAGAGAAAAATACCCATCGTCCCCTCTGTCCTGCAGGCACAGGAGGCTGTCCACGTCCTTATCAAAAGGCACGGAGCTCCTCCGGCGGCTCTCCTCGGCCAAGAAACAACCTTCATCTGGGGAAGTGCACTTGACCCTCTTTGGCGCTGGTTCCGGAGTACAGTCATTATTGATCTGTACCCTCAAATTAATGTAACTCCTTTTTGACATCGCTTTTTCTGAAAGAACAAATAGATTTGTTAAGTAGGCCATTTGAAAGCATACCATTGAATTATTAACACAGGGTAGGCCTACTGCGTGGGGCAAATGTGGGGCAGCATCGTTACTTAAATTTTAAATCGCAATATAAACAACTTCAACTAAATGCACAAATTAAGGTATCCATACCTTAAATTCCGTTTCAAAATCGTCTACAATACATCATCATCAGCATTGGAGTTTCCCATTAGCTTTCATCAGCGTTTTCCTCACGACCTTTGGTGAACCTTAGCTAGCAGCCATCCGAGGCCAAACACATACAAAACCACTTATGCGTCTTTTAAAAAAATAAAGTTAAGACAAATTAACCAACCATTTATGTCTGCAAGGCAGATCCTCCGCACTCTTGGTAGAACAATCTCAGTTTGTTTTGACTCTTGCACAAATGGCGTGTGTTGGCGGGCATTGAGCTAGCATTAGTACTACAATAACATACCCTTTTAACAGCCCATCTACTTAAAAAATATAACATCACCGATTGTGGAATTAAGTTATTTTAAAAATAACTACAAAAAATACGTTATTAAAAGCATATTTATTTTATAATGTCCATTACCTTTTGACAGATGGAGGTGTGTGAGCCTGGTCTGGCCTTTGTGGCGCGTAGGTTTGCACCACGCATTTTTATACACTACAGGGTTTTCTTAAACTTTATAGATTAAAAAACAAAAACATACTCATGATCTCGACTTGTTTCTACTGGAGTTTATGTAAATACGATTTAAATTAAATTCATATATGAACACAAAAAGTCACAGAGTCTGCAAGTTATCCCTTGGCCATGAGCAAAGTGAATAAATTCAACACAGGCCCATAGTAGGCTAATAGAACTGTTAAGTGTGGCCTCATCACAACTTCTGTAAGACACATTCAGCAGAAAAAGGGATTTTGAACCTCTGGATGATTTAAATATATTAGGAGACAGTTTCACTCTGACTAGTATGTAGTAGATTTTAAATAACATTTGTTGTTTTAGTAGTTGTGAATGATTAAAAAAACCTGATAATCTTCTAAGGTCTGAAAATAATTTCTAATAAAAAAATCAGACAACACATGGAGGAGCTGGAGCAGGTTAAGATGATGTTATACTTAAATGTTTGTTTACTTCTGCCATGTCCTGTTTATACATGTAATGCTACTCACGCCTGCTCCAAGCCAAATGTCTCCACTGGTAAACAATAAAAGAAACCTGAACCTTAGCGAATGAGGCTGCAATTCCACTGGACCCAAAAGTAGCCAATGTAAGAGTGATGACCATCGCTTAACAGTCCCATACACAGTGTTCAGACATCAACATAGGTAAACCACATTCTGTCCCTTTAGCCTATGGTAAGATACATTAACACAAACATACAATGAAAATCTAATGGTTGGTAATATGTAATCAGTTTGGTTTGCAGTTGTTAAACACATAAGAAAATGGCTGAAAACAATTAAGTTTAGTGACATCGTTGATAATCGTTGCTGAGAAGAATTATGTAAAATATGTGCTTTTTTAAACCAATGGATGCAGATTGCAGAAATAGAATTTGCATTAGAAAAAAATAGGATTGTCATCTTTGTTTTCATTTACGCAAGTCCCATACAGTCTTTAACCACTACACACAGACACACACACACACAGACACACACACACATTTAATGCTCTCAATGCTTGACAGTATGCAGCATTGAATGAGAAACAGGTAGTAACTTTGTTCTTAT
This sequence comes from Periophthalmodon schlosseri, assembly GCA_000787095.1. Classification (NCBI taxonomy): domain Eukaryota; kingdom Metazoa; phylum Chordata; class Actinopteri; order Gobiiformes; family Gobiidae; genus Periophthalmodon; species Periophthalmodon schlosseri. Next base: position 49,161 of record KN471920.1, read on the forward strand.
TTTTTTTCTGTTGTGATTCAGACTATCCCTCGTAACTTCTCTTAAGTCTCTTCTTTACATTTGTTGTCTAAAAGTTGCAGCAGCAGTTTTACCCTTTACAGAAGCAGTCCATTTTAGTCCTGTGTAACCATGTGCATAATATACCCTCAATGTAACACACAAGACAAAAGTACACACATACCACATACATGAGCATGAAGCACAGTAAAAGGAAGAATACACTGACTGTAACAAACATTAAATAAACATGGATTTGGTACAAAAGGGAATCAGGAGTTTGTATTGCTTTGGCGAATTTTGTGAGCAGCTCTTCATGTTTCCACCACTGGCTGTAACAGCAGAAAATATCAGAGCGCCACCAAGTGGTACCCACGAAACGACTTGGCAGTAAGGCAAGGTGCAGAACCTCAACCAAGAGTTCTTTGTCTTCCCTCATCACCAGCTGTGTGTTTTTAAGCAGTTTTTTTGAGTTCAATTCTCTCCTGGTGAGTGCTTCACTTTAAGAGCCCAAAGTCTGTGTGTGCTGGGAAGTCCTCTTGGTCCCATTTGCCTGGGGACAGGCACTCCTCTGTGTTCAAGTCCTGAGGATTCACCCCAATGTCCAAGACCTGGGGGTTAGTGCGAGACTCAGCGAGTCTGTGGGGGGAAAATTAAGCAGAAACATTCTGGTTAGTTTTTACATAACAAAAGCATCAAAAATATTATATATATGTGAAAGTAATTAAGGCTGGAATGTTTTGTGATTTCATTCATCACACAATACTATATGTCATGAGATGGCGGAGGTGCACTGAGCAGATGAAAACAGCTCACAATATATTAAAACAGAGAAAATGAAAAACTATGTAAATAAAATCAACTCTTATTACAAAGTTACTGTAAATCTTGGTGGGAAAAAAACAACAACAGATGAGCATTTGTGGAGTTCACTACACTCAGATGATGTTACCTGAGTAGGACTCAAAGCTATCCAGACTGCGGCTGAGGGTGCAAAGGAAATGCCACAGGTCAGTTCAAAACAGGGTTTGCCCAAGTTCATAATTGTTTAGATTATGAAACTGAAACACAAGTAATATTCTACCTAACGTGATGACTTTAAATTCTGGCCAGCAGATGGCAGTAAATCACCATAGGCAAATGTAGAACTCAAGAATAATACATTTTCTTTATGCAAGAGGGCAAAAAATGTTCAATAGATGTAATGTGATCAAGTGTCTGGGGGATACACTTACTAGACTTGTAAGCCAACTATGAACTAGTATCTGTTTTTAAAATGCATGTTGTTTATCAAGGGGCAGTATGTCTGTTAATCAGAGGGAGGCAGATTAACAGCACCGTGGTGTAATTACAGTGTGGAGACAAATAACAAGCTCAAAGCAGAACTGAAATGGCCTATTGGTGCTTGATTACCAAAACTGTCATGGCCACAAATGACCAAACAGAGGAATAAAATAAACTTAAACTCTTAAAATAATGACCAGCACCAACGAATATATAAAGCTGTGACTAAAGTAAGGGCAAGGGCCTTATGTGTAATAATTCTAATAGCATTTTATTATTTTATTATTCAGTGTTTAAGGTTATATACCATTTTGAATTGTGTTTAAAGATACACAAACCACAAGCTGTAAGTAAACAAAGTATTTGATATTTTTTGACAGAAGAGTGATGGTGTTTCTTGGCTCAAAGCTCGAAACCAGAGCAATCCCAGGCGGAGTTCAATGCATTTTACAGTTATGGCACAGTCTATATCACTGCTGTTTGTCCTTGAGCACACAGGGGTGAGAGGGCCCATATTAAATCAGTGTGCTGGTAAAGTGAGCCTACAAAAGCAGCATGACTCAGGCTGGGTGTCACCCACCAGGCCCAGTAACAGAAGCCTGTCTGTAGAGTGCGGGACAGCAGCAAGTACAGGCCAGGGGGAGGCTGTGTTTAGCACAGGAGCACCCAAACCACAGGAGCCTGTTTCAGCACAACGCCCTGTGTGTACTTGGCACAGCTGCTGGTTTAGGGAAACCAGCCTTCAATTATTCTCACCTGGAGAAAGCTTCATCCAGCCCATCCTCCAGCTCCTGTTGAACAAAAATATGTTAAATTAGAACTAAAATGGTCAATTATAGATATATTATAACTTTAAACTGTGCTAATTAAAATGTCTGATGGTATTTGTCCAACACCTTCTGCTGCAGTGTAACCACGGATAAGGTAACCTTGCTCAATAGGCTATTGTGTGGCTAAGCGAAGCTCCAGTTCCTTTATAGAACCCACTGCCTCGAATACAACAGGTGCTGTACATCACTGTAGTCAATTATTCACAGCTCCCCTTTTTACAATAGTCCATCATTTGTCTGTTACAGTTTAATCAAGGCTCCACAGCTGAAAGTGTGCGGCCAGCCTCTCCTTACCCAAACAGTATTGTTGTTCTCTGCGGTGTGATTATGTTCCATAAAGGGATCGGAGTCCGTCCGTTTTGTTCCTGAGTGGACCAGTGCCACATTGGCCCCTTCTGCCAAATCCAGAAGTTTTCCTGTGGCTGCTTCTGTAACAAAACACACACAAAACTATGGTCATAAATGCATCCATGTGAGACTTTCACACTTCCATTACAGTCAGTGGCTGTGTACATTAGCAGCGCTTCTCCAGAGACTGAGCATAATTATCAGGATAAACATTTTAGGTCCCTGCAGTGATTAGGCTGATGGGACAGCAGTACAGAGGAAGGGTAACCTTCTGACACCACTCCTCTGTGAGGGGATTGGTTTATAATGGCCCCATCATTAATGTGCAGCTGTATACTATATGTCATCAATTATATTGTGATTAACAGAATGTTTACAAACATTTTCTGCTCTAGGACTATTTTTGTGTACACAGATGACCTTAAAATCACTATACGTGCCAACAACCGCATAAAGACATTTATTTATCATAGTTTTTATTCATTCTATATTGGGAATACATTTTTATAGTACATAGCACACAACAATAAAGCATGAGCCTAAACTATAGAAGCTGGGATAATCTCCAATCATTCAAACAGGAGCAGTCATCTATATTAAGTGCATGACTAAATGTCTGAGTTGGAGTGTAAGGTATTACAAAATGCAGTGTCTGCAGCTTGGGTACATTAAACAACAATCAGCCGACACTGGGGATGTTGCACGTTTGTGCAATTGGACACTCCCAGTGCAGTACCCTAATGTAACTACAGGGTTACATAGTGTCTCTATGTGCAGTCACAGCACAGTCTGGTGCCAGGGGAGAGATGAAAATATCAGGTCTGGTCTCGTGAACAAGGCTGACTCACCTCTAAGAATGGCACTGATCCTAAGAGCCCTACAGAACCATTACCATGTAATCTGAGTCTTCAAAGAGATGCTTCTGAGAGCCCAACACATTATGTTCATAGTCATGATAGTTATGATAGTACTCAGTACTCAGCCTCCAGCTTGAATAGATTTTTTTGTGAAATAACATTGAAATGATGTGCTTTATTCCCATCTCTAAGGTTTATGAGGATCATCCTTAAAATCACGTTGTCATGAAATCCAACACAAAAAGGTCTTGGGTCACCAGATTAAATGCAGCGTCACATCAAATTTGAGGAAATCTGGGTCTAAATAAATGCCATAATTCCAATCCAAACTCATATTTCTGTTATGGCTTCAATACAGACAAAAGGGGGAAAATTCCTGTATGCCATTTTGTTGTCATTCAAAAAGCAAGCACACACATTCACCAACCGTACAATGCAAACGTGAAAGGCTTTAGAGAAGCATTGGTGTTCTGAATAAGAGATTTATCATATCATTTCATGCCATTCAGTCAAATATACACTGAACCTGAAGGTTTTCTACTCCAGTAAACCACAACAACAACAACAACAACAACAACATTGATAAGTAGGCCTGACTTGCATTTTAAGGCCTGGACCAAGAAAATAAAATGAGCAATGAGGTCACAGAACATACTAGCCACTACTGTATACTATAGTAAATTACCTAGATTAATCATTTTGCTGTTACATGTAAAATATGATAATGGCTACTCATCACTACCACTACACTCAGAATAACCTAAATATGTCATTTTTTGTCCACGTTTCTCATAAAAGCGAAGGGATAAGCACAAAGCTGGATTTCATATTCAGCTGACAGAATATAGGCCAAGATGAACGCTCCCTGAGGCTACAGAGATGACCACCTCACCTCCTCCCTTCAGGCTGGACAGGCTGTTCGAGCTCTCGGACTGAGAATGGCTGCCTCCTTCTCCATCTGAACCTGACTTGACACGTTTCTCTTTCTCTGTAACAAACATGAGAACATAAAAGTTAATTAAAAACTGTTTTTTCCAAGACTACTGCATTGAGGTTTGGTTAGAAGTTGCTGTCAGTATATAAATGTGTTTTAGCAACCAATCATTCTTGATGTGAAAACAAATTAGCAACACTCAATGGGAAGTTAAGCAGAAGAGCAACACACTTTCACAGGAAGTGTAAACGTGCCAAATATGTGATTAAATCATGAGTCACATGCAAACTCATCTTCTCAAAATAAGTTTTCTGTCGGTCACATTATTGGCCCTTACATTTTAAGACAGATAGTGATAGCAAAAGCCGAAGTTTAATCTGTCAACTGAATAGATTTTTGTGAAATAACATTGAAATGATTGAAATGATGTGCAAAACGTTGTAGGAGTGAAGACGTTTCGCTGCTCATCCAAGTTGCTTCTTCCGTTCTGAAGAAGCGACTTGGCTCTGTCCAGTTGACAGATTAAACTTCGTCTTTTGCTATGGATTAGACCTGGACGACTGAGGGATTACACAGATGACAGATAGTGATGCTACATGGACATATGAATGAGATTTTATTATGTCATTAACTAGCAATAGCACAGTTCATCAGTTTATTTATGGGTTTTGGAGTTAATCAAAATGAATGAATTAATTCAACCCAAAATATTACATCTGCTGAATAGAAAAAAAGTATTAAAAATGGTAAATGCAAAATACGACATATTCTAATGTGAAATTTAAAATTAAAAATAAAAAAACCCACAACTGAGCATTTATCTTAGCGACTAGGAGCACACTGCACAATAAACCCCTCATGAGTTTAAATATATTCCCTTTTGTAATATCAGTTTCTGTGAGGTGAAGTGCGTTGACGCAGCTTTATGAAGCAGCTAGGGTGGTTTCTTTTATCTTTAAAACATTCATTCATCCTGAAGGCAACTAAATGCAAAGCTGTAAAAATACTTTAGGGCACATGGAAGAAAGTGTGAGAATTCCACAAATGGACCAACTGAAACTAGAGATTAGAGTCTATCTCTGAAGACACCTTTGAGACGGCCACAGTAAAGAGAGGAAAACAACACCTCGCCCTGGTGCTGTTGTGCTGACAGAGTTACAAACATGTCCCTAGGAGCCTTCATCTCCCCGCGGTCTTCCTCTGCAGCCTGCCACGGTGCCAAGCTCTGCTTAACTTAAGTTAAAGATGCAGCAGTTCAAAGCTGCCAGTGCTGTTTACACAGAATCATTGGTGGACTTCTTATGAATAGCAATGGGAGCTGCATCTTACCCAAGAATGTGGGTCAGGATGTGTGGTGGGCTGTGGAGATCTACTGTGGGAGGTGGAAATGAACCTGGAAGATGCAGCGAGAAAAGACTGAGCAGCACAGTACAGCAGCCTCTCTCCTCTTTCTATCAAGCCTGAAAAGTCTGCAGAGCTGCCATCACTAGTCACCGATTTGAACCATGAGTATACAATTCAAGTCAGCTTTTGCTGAAACCACAAACACAATATTATCTTAAAGATAAGTATATGCAGCAACCTATATCTATGGCTGGATATTGTGACAGTAAATGAACTATAGAGAACATAACCACATGAAAATTAGTGTGAAGTCAGACAGGCATCATCCTATAAGAGTGAAAAAAGTGATCAATATATTGTATTACGCATTTGCGTTCCGGTCAGCATACATTTGATTCAATCTCAGTTGAGTTGTCATGCGCATGGTCATCAATATCAAACTCCAAAAACTGAAATGGAAACAAGATCATAATAAAACCTTGTCAGATATGACCAGAGGAGGGTGAAAAACGTTGGAACAATGTTTGTGCAGTGACTAAATTAATGTGCATTTCATGAGACAAAATCAATGGCATCGACAGTGAGGCTCAATCTCACTGTGACACATGGAACAATTCATATTCTCAATCTGCAGCTCCTGGTATGCCCCGCCCTCCCTGTGTCTGTGTGTGCCATCTCTGCTGCACCATCCCCCAAACCCCATTTCATCTCCTGCACCCTTCAATAAAACTAAAGAGAGTACAGAGGTTGGGGGTGAGGTGAAAGAAGGGGGTGGGGCTGGGGGAGGAGAGGAAAGGTGCTAGGTGCAAAAACAAAACAAAAACAAAGAATAATGATTTAATCCACAGTCACCAGTGGAGCGGAAGAGGCAGGGGGTTGTCAATGTGGACCCATGTGGAGGAGCTCCCCTTTCATGTGCTCATGTGTCTATAACGGAGTCATACATGCATTAAATTAAATGCATGTTCTGCCTAGGTTAACAAAAATGATAAGACACTGCTCACAAAGCTGCATTTGGTCATACTCTTAATAGCTGGGGATACGAATCATGGTACCTCACCATTTTAAAAATGTGTCCATATTCAGTATGTCTCACAATGCCTATGTCTCCATACAACAATAATCACTAAAATGTAAATGAGAACCTTATTTCACAATTTTGTAAGAAACAAAAAAGGGTCACACCCCTGCTAACAACAGGTTTATTAATGGTTCCTTTTATGTCAAGATTCCACGCAACCCTTTGAACATGCAAGCCAATAAGAGTGCAGTTAAGGGGGAATCCTAACAGCCACGCACCAGAGTCTTACCTTCAACAGAATACAGCGACTTTAAAGAAAAGGTTTAGTTTTACTGTGAGGAGTCCACCCCTGCCCCAGGCTAACCTTATCTCCCCCCTTCACCTCCTCAGTCGATACCTACAGCAGTCTTTAACCATGACTGAGCCTTCTATAATCATGAGGCCTCACTCTTTGGACTGATTTATGTGCCACATGGGAATAGGGTCAGGTAAAGAGGTGAGATTCTTTGTAGTGAAGGAGCAAGAAAAAAAGATTTATGTTTCTTGGATTTCACATGAGAGTGGGAAGTAATTTTTCCTTGTAAGAAACAGCCTTGTCTTTTCAATTCAAAACACACATTTACATGGCCAGTAGAAATCAGATAACTAGAACAAGCAGATAATAACCCAATAAGATGAAGTAATTATGGGTGTGTGTTTACATACACAAAATAAATGTGATAACAAACATATGCCAGTTAAATCAATGAACTTTACAATAACTGTTGTATTTTAAAGACAAAGGATAATGATTTTTTAATGAACTCTTCTAACTTCTTCTTAACTTCTTTTTTTGTGTTTACCACATTAGTTTGCCCTTTTTTGCATAACTTTTCTTGCTAAAACCCTGCATAGGTGTGAACAATCAAAGAAATCGGATTACTGTTTACATGACCATCACATTTGAAAAATCTCAACCCAAAAATCAAATAATGATCAGATTTTCGTGTGCATGTTAACATAGCCAATGTCTGCAAAAGGATGTGTGCAGTAGGTCTAGAGAATACAGTGGGGGAGCCTTTCCACTCATCCGTCACACTGCTATGGTAGTGGGGGGCGACCATGCGTACCTTCTTTGGCAGCCTGCCAGAATTCAAACGCCACTCTGAACGCCTGGGCCACAGTTAGGGTCACCGCCTGGGCCTGTGGGAAAGGACAGACAACCGTGAGTCAAGTGCTATGAAGGAATAGCAAATATCTGCCGGAGAGGAAGTCCACCCCAGCACAGAGATAAAAAACAGGAAGTGACCACCAAACAGAAGGACATGCTTGACGATGTTTAGAGAGGAGGAAGAGGAACCCGTGGCTGTAAGACAAGCGGTTTACGTAATTGTGAGAATAAATGAGACTATGGGTCAGAGCTAAACCAGTGCAGGGAAGGAAGTGAAGGGAGTGGCCGCCTCAGTGAGCAAACCTCTAGGGATGAAGGGAATGCCACAGTGTAATGACAGACACCACCTCCTCTGTACATACTCGCACTATACTTTACTATAATCTCAAAATAGTTATACAATGCTAAATTTGCCTTTTTCTCTACAAAGAGAAAAGTAAGTACCATCACACGGGGTATGCGTACATCTTATTATTTATTTAGTAACTGAAATACATTGCTAGATTCAGGCTACTAAATGAATCATAGTAATTGATCAGAGAAAATTAAACATATACAACCACCTACTTAAAGACGGAAGTGATTATTTGCTTCATCTTATTCTTTAAGATATTCAGGCCTGAAAGCTTTTATTCGATGGGACAGCTGTAGCGTGAAATGGGGAGAGAGAGGTTAAAGACATTCGGCAAGATGTTGCGATCAGGAGGTGAAACCACAGCACGGAGCAGGACGCAACCACGTACTGTATGTGCTTTGAATCATTACACCATGGATGAGCTCTTTTGGTTTTGTTTTAAACTTTTTTTTCTCCAATTACAATACCTCATGGCAATATTATTTAGTTGGATTTAGCTTAATTTGTTAATAAATGTGAAATACACACTCACCATTTTTTTCTTGGTGCATAGGAAAGCATGGCACTCTAGCGTCTCGTTGTGTTGGCTCTGGACGATGTAGGCAAACACTTTGTCGTGCATTTTATCTGCTGTGCAATAGGATATTCTGTGGAGGATATAGATAAATGCATTCAAGTCACACATTCATGAAGTCATCGCTCACCCACACAATTGTGTAACAGCTTTAAGCTCTTAAGCTTGCAATCTGATTTGAACCGTTTAGTATTTCCCCAAATGGTTGGCAATAAACACAAATCCTAAGCCAGCATCCTTGCCAGATGGGTGGGCAGGTATGGTGTGTGTGACAGTATTGTGATCCTGGGTGGAACATGTGTACTGGACACCTGTGCGGTTTTACTAACAGTGATGCTGTTAGCAACTCAGATAAGTTACTGCCTCTCTCTCCCACCTCATCCCGCTCTTAAACAGCTGACACACACAGAGCTCTAAATTACAGCTGTTAGATTGTCCCGGTCTCCTAAGAATCTGAAAGAAGTTGCACAGATAAAAGGTGAGGTTTGTTGTGGCCCCAGACAGTGCAGACCGGTTGTGATTACATGTGTGGGAGCCATTCATTTGATAGAGAGTCTCAGGTGCAGACAGAGACTTAAATCACATGCTTCCTTACCAATATCTCTTCTCTAAATTTACATCCAGTGTGGTTAACCCAGGCCAAAGCAGCACATTTACATTACACAGTTGGGGAGGGACACCCAAAGCGAAGGAGGAGATCCTAATAGCGTCTGCCATCTGTCCTTTCTTTCTCCTTCAAGCTCCAGTGCTGTACACAACTGATCAGTGTGTAAGCCATGAAATATAACATGATAAAGTTTGAAAAGTTAATTGAATTGACTGGTTTTGATCTTTCAGAAATGTATATTGAGCTGTGGGTAATTGGAGCAGGATATGCAAGGAACTCATTAAAAAAGAAAATAAAGACATAAGACAGCCAGCTGTTTTATTTCTATTATGCAAATCTAATGCAACAGATGGCTTGTGTCAAACAGCCTTTCTACATGAAAAGACAAATACAATTAATTTCTATTATAAGCCACTTTAAAAAACTCTAGCCAAATAGTTTACATTTTAGTTGAAAATCTCTTATTCTTGATCCATGAAATTGCTCTTGTAATTTGGAGGTAAAACTATGGCCATTATCATAAGGATTTCTTATCTTGCCTTGTCTTAATAGCACTATTTGAACTCTCTGGCTACGCAAATGGCAAAATCCCATTTTCTCTCGACAGAGCAGACTTCTAAATGTGAAATTTAGTCTGTCATTTAACCTCATCTGAAGACCAGTGGACCTTTTATTGGAGCAGCTGTATGTCACACCTACTGAGATTATTGATGGTTCGCTAACGATTGGATTCTGTCACAGCGTGGCCTTAAAGTACCTCCCCACACTCACTAATATAACAAGAGCATGCATTTCTTTTTGAATGATTGGTTAAAATAGGAACCTGTAAATGGAGATGTTTTCAATGAGCTGGTTGGAGGCACTGTCGTAAAGGATGATTCCACGAGGTGAGACCGTCAGCGTCACCTTCTGGAGTTTTTTCCCACTGGCTTTGGCCTACAGGAAAGAGAAAGGAACCTGATCAATAACTGCAAGTCGGACAGTGTTTTATGGTTGTCAAAAAAATCTATACCGTAAAATACTGAGTCAATACTGAAACTGGTGTTGAAACTAGATACAGTATCAATACTTGATCAGATAAGTAAGAATAAGTAGAATAAAGTTGGACCTTTCCTGATAGTTTTAATAATCTTGAGCTATAAATTTATGTTTGTTTGCTTTTTTTTTTTTTTTTTTTTACAATTTTTGTAAAACTAGGGCAGCTAAAAGTTTAAAAGTCGATTAATTGCACAGCCCAATGTAAAACTTCCACGTTATATATTGAAATATCATATTGTGTCACAAAAGAATGCATTAACTTACTCAATAAGAGATGGTGCTATTGTGAAAGAGAAGAAATTCATACTACAGATTTTCAGTAGAAAGAGAAACAGAGAAACTAATGAGTAAACTAATATTTATTATGACAAATGAATTTCTTGTTTAGACTTTGCCCGTGGCCCTCTCCAGGCAAATGACTAACTGGGCAGGCAACAGATTATGTCCAATCAGAGCCGCTGTCAGTCAGTCAGACAGCCCCACACCGTTCTCTGGGTCTAACTTCATTATGCACCTCTCTGACAGGTCTAATAACAAAGACTTTTTTTACTTCTTATCACAGCTGCAAAGGCCATATAAAGAGATAAGTGTTTAACTTTAACTAAAGGGTTAAAGTTAGGGATGTGAAATAATTTGTTGCATGATTGTGTAAACATACAGCCATATTTTAGCCTAATTGCTCTTCTATTTCCATTAATGCCCATCGGTCTGTTCAAAAGGATGTTCCAATGAGGACAAACAGCCAAATATCGGCAAATTTTCTATATATCAAAGATGGGACTGTTACTGATATATCTGTGGAAAGCCTCCAATAACCGATAATCAACCTCTATTGTCTAGATGCTGCTTTGTGCCTCCTCCTCATCCTCACCGTGGCCACTATCCTCTTGACAGCGGCAGCAGACAGCTCCTCTCCTTTGGGCTGCTCTACCATGGTGACCCCCAGGTACTTCAGCTGGAACACCATGCCCTCCAGCAGAGTCTCCCTGGTGTCAGTCCAGTTCTCCGGCAGCTCTGAGCAACACAAACACAGAGAGGGAGCCAGTTAGGAAGGTGTGCTGTCAACCGCGTGTCACCTGCTTTTACAATGCACCAGTGCAGCAGTCAAACAGATGTAATGAGCCAACCCCACAAGAGTGTCAGAGAGGCCACAAAATGGAAAACAGGGACACATGGGTATAATAATGGAAACTGGAGTATGTTTCTACAACAAGTCAAAAAGTACCATTAGAAGTTTTTTGGTGGATGAATAATAACAAGAGATAATCAACAATCACGTTGCAGATTCAGATACAAATATAATATGTTAAATGGTAAAATGGGTAAATGGTCACACGCTTTTCCACCTTCAAGGCATTCAAAGCGCTTTACACCAAGGGACCACTCACCCATTCAAGCACATATTCATGCACTAGTGTACACAGACGCTGGGGGCGAGATGGGTTAAGTGTCTGGCCCAAGGACACAATGGCAGCATTCATCTGTGGGAGCTGGAAACGCACCACCAACCTGTGGATCTGACTGCTCTACCAATGATGTTTATGTCGAGAGCGGGAATCGAACCACCAACCTTCGGATCACTTGGCACTCCAACACCAACTGAGCTACTGCCCAACATGACAGTCTTGTTAGAACACATAAATTCAATTACAATGAAATGCCATGGAAATAACTAGTAACTACACAACAGACAACTTGTCATCCATCACAGTTAGCCATAATTAGTTTAAAACGGAGGCCATTCAATATTCATAACAATAATAACCTTTTCAACTGTAAATTAACAGTTTCGCACTAGGATTGTTCAGAGAATGCTAGGGTCTTTTTAAAGCCGTTGAAAATGGCTGTGGAGTGTAACCACAATGATGAACCAAAAAAAGTAGTAAAATAAAAACTGTATGCCTTGTCATCCAAAACATGAATGGGTTTTATTACAGCTTTGATAAAACAAAAATGGAACAAACAAGCTCTGCAGGTATTATTTATTAAAGGCAGAAACAAACTTGGTAGAAGTTGAAGCAGTGGACAGAAGCGTTTACTCAGGCCATAAAACTACAGGTTGTTTTTAAAGCTCATAAAAGGTTTTATAGTGTGGCCACTCCACCTCGCGATGATGAGATGCAGGAGAGAGATCCATTTGTCTTCTTTAGAGGCCCATCAGAAAACACTGTCCTCCCCATCCCAATCCTGCCTGTGTGCTCCTCTCCCCTCTTTTAGAATTGAAAAATCTACTATTAATTATGAACCATGTGTGTCCAAAATAAAGATTGGATAAGGATGATATGAACTAAACACGTTATTTTGTTCCATCTACCCAAACTGAGCTTTGCTGGTAGGATTAATAGCTAGTCAGTCTGTGAAATCAGCAGTGACAGCAAAAAATTTAGTTTAGAAAAGGTGACGTGAATGAAACATGAAATTACTTTGACTTTTGATTAGGCCTGTCACTAAAACACATTTTGTACAATATATTGTCACAGAAGAAATCCTGATAATATAAAAACTACTTAATGTCACCGAAGCACTAACCCTAAAGCAGGATAATTCCAGTTAACCTTTTTACCTGCACATCATCATATGCTACAACTAAAGGAGAATGAAACACTTCAGTAGTTATAGAAGTTACTTAATTGACTTATTTGACTTATTCAGCTTAGATCTTATTACAAAAAAAAAAATAACAAAGTTCCACTGCAGCAAAAAGGTTAAGTGACACTTTATTGTCCCCCTAGGGAAATTTGTCCTCTGCATTCGACCCATACTTCAATGCCACAGGGGCATCACAGTGTAGTGTTCGGGGACCCATCTCCATGATCTTGTTGCTAGGCTTGGTCAGGACTACCTTAGCTGGAGTACATAAATATTGAGTCCCAATTTTTTTTCTATCAAATGATAAATGTTCACATTTTTATATAGTGCTTTTCCACCTTCAAGGCACTCAAAGCACTTTACATCAATCATTTGCTGAACGAGAAGTCAGTATTAGCAACCATCTCGACAGGCCTACTTTTTATTTTGGAATCATATGATATAAAACGTCAATATAATGTAATAAAGCAGACATTATTGTGCATTTCTTTTTACCACTTACAGATCCCACAACTTGCAGACCTGGTCAGAAGTTTCATGTAATATCTTACAATCCACTCTCATATGGAACTCATTAAACCTGTTGGAGACCGTAACCAATAATGGTAGCCTTCTCTCTCCCACCAAACACAGCCCAGTTTGGGAGCTGTGGTTTTTAATGCACCAAATATAGCCCTAACCAACCTCCACTTAAGCAAAGAGCGAGTCCAGCAGAGGGTCAAGGTCTTTGCGCTCCTAAATACAGGGGACACTCCTCTCCTATAGCCCCATATTCACATAAGAGCTTGTAAGTAGTGGCTGGCTGTAATAGTATCTCTGGGGAGGGATCACTGTGCTCTACATGACCTAAATTGAGTTACCAAGAGGTCCAAGGGCTCAGTGAAAGTACTTAATGAGGTGTAGCCACTTAAGACTTAACATGATGAGGATAGTGCAGGCGTGACCTTTAACCTCATCTCATTACTATTGACCTTATTCTGCCCTGCCCACTTTTACTTCTGACTGCTACTAACCTGCACTTATGTTATGGTTGGGACTGCCGGTTAAGAGGGAATCCTTTTCATTTAAATGAAGAAGTGGATAAATAAAAGTCTTGCTGCTATAATATGATGTAAAGTAGGTTGATTTGTGTAAAATGAATTTGTGTAACAAACAGCTTTGTAAATTGTTTGCTGTAGAGATTGGTAGTCCTATGCGAAATAATACAACTGGAATGATATGTGGGGCCCGCGGCAACTTCCGGAATTAGGCAAATATTAATATGCTGAGAATTTATTTTATGATGGAGCTTGTAGGTACATTTTTAAAACTGTATAGTATTACCAGTGAATATTAAACAAAAAAGTAGGTGAAAAATGTTTAGAAAAAGATACCAGAGGATTTATTCATACTGCTGATGCATTATAGTTCAACTTAAAATCCTCCTGAAGTCTCTCGATGACCGAGAGACCGCATCTGCAGAGCTCCACCGCCTGAGATACCAGAGAGTGTTTAAAGTACACAAACAAGACACAGAAATGATTGTACAACCTTTGACTTGACTTTTTGTAAACCGGTTTTGAACTCGAGGTTTTTTAGTCAGATCAGATGTCATCTGCTTAATATATTCTGCAGGCCAAAATCAGAGCATTTTTTTATGAATCGTCCTATTATTAGTTGTGATCTCTCCACCAACGAGAGTTCCAAACCAGAGACCACTCCTACATTTGTTTTCCTTCAGACTTCTGCTATAATACGCTGTTGGGGGGTAGCCAAAGATAATGAAATAGACACCAATAACAGTTTTTAAAAAACAGACACTGTACCCGAGGTAGTGCTTTGTGAGAGCCATAATTCATGTTCATACTGGTCACATTTGCATTCACATGACCAACCCCCATCCAGGCTGCAGCTCTGTGCAGGGGCTCATCAGAGGAACTTCAAAGGCTCACTGTGGACACAGGATACCACTGAGGGACACTGTCAATAAATATACATGCCTATTGTGAGAAAGCAGGACTCTGGGTGTGGGGATTTAAACACTGAACAGTGTTCTGGACAAAAAGGTGCACTTCTGTTGGGGGATCCTACTCCTGCTCGTCTCCATGGAGACGTATTTAGTTTGCCCCAATTTTGCACTTATTCAATCAGCAGCTTTTATTGCCTTTAAAAAAATAAAATGCATTTTTACACCACAGATCTGACCTATATACTTTGCCTGAAGACATCACAGGCTTGTCACTATGGACACAGATAAATTTAATGCCAGGTGGCGGACCCTCTACCAGAAAAGGTGGCTTTATTTTCCAAAATGTACACTTAGTAGGTCCCTCGTCTTCCAAACTTTTAACCAGGTGGGAAACCTAACAAGAAGGTAGTAATATCCAGAGATATACCAATGTAGTGACCAATAGTTACACTTTTTGGTGTATTGGCTCTCAGCCTTTAATCTGCCCTGAAAAAACAACAACATATCAGTCAGTCTCTTGTATTATCCTAATCGCGTATGATGTAATAAAGACACAGGTTAGACCAAACATCATCCATAGTATAGAGAAGGTGCTTAAAGTTGCAACGCCCAAACTATATACTGAGTTACTGATCAATATTTTCCAAGTCTCCACATTGACAAAACAGTGTAGTCCATTTCTCTCCTCAGCGGACATGTTTCAACAGCTCACCACCGGCAAAAGGCTTGGCAGAAAGAGCGAGTAAAAAGAAAGAAAAAAAAAAAAACTACACAGTGCCAGTTCTTCTCACCTGAAGTGGAGAGGAGGAATAAGAGAGCCAGTTTAATAAGCCAGGGACATCAATGTGTGCGCTCCATGTTTGACAGCAGGGATAAGCTACGTTTCAAAAGGAAGAAAAATGACGATTTTCCTAAACAAGAAAGGCTGAAAATGTGTCACTAAAATATCAAAAATATGGATCTACTCGAAAACAAAAAGAATTATTTAAGGCTAAAGTGTTTTGCCATCACCTCCATTTCACCTCAAAGAAACTAGCAGTGTGATCCCGTTGTCAGGCCAAACTGCAGTCACTGGAGCTGAAGAGAATTTATTGAAAGCCCCTCTCCTTTTCCCAATGGTTATTCGAGTCTGTATGATCCGTGACTATACAATTTTAATGAAGCAAAAGCTACACATGCCCTTACCCTTTTGATGCAACAAGAGATGTGGAGAGGGATCTGAGAATTTTTAATCAAAGGGATTTTTGGATGATCTACCAGTGCACTATTACAGAGATAAGCAAAGAAGAAAGAACTGGAGGCATTTTGCCAACACAACCAACAAGAAGAATGCAATTTTAACATGAGAAGGTCAACAGTCTTTCCGGCAGCAACAAAAAACAGAGATACAGTAACTGTAACAAAACCAAGAAAAGTGTATGAGAAAGAATTGTAAATGCAAAATCCCCATAGTTTAGGACTGCATGCCTTTAGCTGGTTAATCAGTTAATCAGACAACCAAAAATTGTATTGGTCGACTAGTTATTTTATTGAGATGAAAAGGATTCAAATGCACAACAGCAAAAAGGAAAAGATATAGGAGTGAGACTTGGGGCTGAAGTGAATCGTTTTTTTCAATAAAAAAATACAGTGCTAGATAGCTACAGTGCAGACTTGTAGGAGAAATATATTGACATTTCCAGCACTAGGGGCAGGTCATGTGAGGCTCACAAACACAAACAAATGCTGTAAAGGTCGACAGCCCCACACAGCACCGCCACAGCTGCATCCACACTATGAGGAGCTGTCAGCTCTCCATGTGGCTCAGATTTACTGCCATTGTTGGGGAGCTAAATTCACAAACTAGGAATTAGCTAAATGACAGGTTTTGATTTTTAAAAAAGTAATGTGCCACCCTGGGACACAGCTGCTCCAGAGAAAAGGGTCAAACAAAAACATATATACAATCTACAAGGCAACCAAGATGGGACTGTCAGCGTTGGTGTGTCCAGATGAAGCGCCACTGCACAGGTGTGTCCTCAGTATAGGGGTGTGGAGGTTTATGATGCGGGTTAAAGCACCCTGTGCAATTGCTTTTAATAGGACAATGAGCTTGTTTGAAAAATGAACATGTGCTGTTCATTGTCCTGAAGTGATTATGATTATAACATGAATCAACAAAAGTCTAAGCCACATGAATCTCAACAAACAGAGGCTCTACACATCATTGTTTCAGAAACAAAGAGTCTTCTCAAAGAAAAGTGTGCTACGACACGAGGGATGTCACTGCCCGAACAAGGACTGGCCCAGTGCTACTGTTCCCAACATCAGCCACAGTAGCAGAAGAAAAATTTAACATTTACATATAACCAGAATGAGCTCATAATGTTGCTTGTCAACTAGTTTTGGTGTATTTATGTGTACCGTCTACTTCACTTTTTACATCAAAACTTAGAATCTGTCAGTATCTGCTAAATTCACACAAAAATTTAAAGTGAGTTGGAGAGAAAGCAAAATGTGTCTAGGATTACAGCCAATGATCAAGGCCACAATGTCCTGGCTGCACTGTTGGGGATCAAATGGCTGGTTTCATATTTGCTTATAACAGTCAGGGCTCAGAGGGGCAGGACTATTTGATATACAGATTTGCTGTGAATTCTCCGGTTTAACTGGTTAGTCCATATGCATATGACATGTTGGGACAATGTGTTACAAAAACTGTGATATGATTTATGTGAATTAAAACTCTTACAAGAAAAAACACCGATATCAAGGGACAGGCGAGCAAGAGGATTGTCCTTTCGGATTAAGGGTGGCAAAAAAATAACCTCAAATGACAAGCAAGTCATTTGAGGTTTTGCTGGACATTCAAAAAGAGTTGCTGAACAGTTGTTTGACGCTCCTGTGGCAGAATTATTAAAATTATAAACTTTAATTAAACGCAGAATGACCAAAGTCTTAAAACATGTTTGGCATAACATTTATGCAATAGAATAATATCTAATCAGCCAGCAATTAAGTATCAAACCTGCGTTCAAACATATGTCTAGACATATGGCTAAAGGAGATTACATCAATTACTTCCAACAAGGAGGATGAACTTCGAGACACTACATTTCTTGACCAT